>CM075851.1:14426799-14591799 GCA_037975125.1 Latrodectus hesperus | reverse complement strand
TAATATTAAGAAACAATTGGTTAGATTTATAAAATTATTTAAATATCTAATTAATATTCTAAGCCCACATTATTGGAAAATAATTAACCTATTCAACACACTACAATAAAAATCATTTTGTTTCAAAAGAGAAAATTTTATTTATCAAAAAATATAAATTAAACGAAAAATATTTTATTAAACTAATTTATTTAACCCGGTATAAAACGTTATATTAAGGGTAACTAAAATTAATATATTTTAACAAACTGCACTTAGATTATATTAATTTCAATAAATAACCAAAGGTTAGTTAACACAATAAAAATCTCAGAGCGACACTTTAAGTCTTAAGCCACGATAATTTTTTTAAAAAATTTTATAAAATTGAAGTTACTTTTATAAATTTCGGATACCTTTCTTTATCCTATATAATTAAAAGAAAATATTTCAAAGAAAGAACTTTCTTGCATTAAATATTCAATTATTCTAGTTAATTAAACAAACGAAAGTTTTCTTACAAACAAAAAAGATTATTTTTGATACAAACGTAATCCTGTCTTAAAGGAAAACCTGTCTTATGAAAAAACTTTATCTTAATCCAAAAAAAATAATAATGACTAAGCAGAGAGTGTGTTTTGTTACACTCGTTATACATCGTAATTATTTTGATACTTAATTCAATCTCATATTCAGTTTGAAAGTACAAATTTACTTCATGTTTTCTGAAACTAAAGATGCATTTCTTTTATTTGATATTTTCTCGAACTCTAATAACTACATGTATAATAAATCAATTATTCAAAATCAAAAAAAATCAATTTAACTTACACGTTTTAAGTAAATAGAACAGATTGAAATTCAACTATTTTTCATCACTCAGGTCAGTGGGAGTTTATATATATATATATATATATATATATATATATATATATATATATATATATATATATATATATATATAAATAAAATATATTAAACGTTAACTGAATTAATTACCGTAGTGATTACAACCTGTAGATCGTGACTCCTTTGGGGAGGGGCGCGTACTTATCTAAAAGAAAATGATATTTAAAAAATTAATTACTTACTGAAAGGTACATGCATACAAAAAAATACATTTTGACATAATTTTTAATAATCAATTTATTAAATTAAAACAATTTACTAACTCAAAATTTATTATTATTTTTCTTATTTTAGTAAGTTTTGTTTAAGAAATTAATCAAAACTTAGTAAATTATAATAAATTTAATAGTTCCTTTGATTTATCTTGCAAAGCTAGGTTTCTCAAAGGAAGCTTTAATATTATAAATATAGACATCCTCAATTTTTTTCTACATTTATATGATAACTTTATTTTGTCTTCAAAGAGGCAAACCGTACAAAAAGTAGGATATTGAGAATGGTAACAGAATGCGTAATGTAGTACAAAACAATCATCACCTACTATTTTGTCCAAAATTTAAAGAGGAATTTATTACTAAATAGTATTTTTTGGTTTCAGTACTGGTAAACTCGTAAACTCAAAATTTAAGTATTCTTGAGACAATTTTCTTCATTTCATTTTCGGAACAACGTTTGTCCATGTACTTGTTGATGCTTGATATTCATCTCATGCTAGCTTAGGAACGCTTAAAAATTTATCCATGTTTGTGAATAAATTATTATTTATTTCGTAATTAAATAATAAATTAAATAATAATATTTAATTCATAATTAAAAAATAAATTAAATAATTAATAATTAAATAATATTAATATTAATTTGTAAAATTGCAATTAACACAAAACATATATAACATAACATTTTTTAAATACATTTGATAGCGATAAATGGATCAACTCGAATGAGACTGCTTGGAACTGAAAGTGGCGTTTTCGAGCATCCTCCTTCTCAATATAACAAAAATTGTGCTCACATCTGTGAATGCCTGAGACGGCATCTTTTCGATTATCCAGAATGTTCGAGATAAATCGGATTTTTTCTTGAAACCACGGGAATATCCAATACATTGGACACAAGACTAGATTCCTATGAAAAATGGCACCGGGTTCTTGTTTTGTCATTCCTGAAAATCTGTGTTGCCAAATGTCATAAAAATACTGTATTCTTGGAAAATTGCAATATTTAAAATTAAGTTCCTAGATTACATAGCTGCCAACTCTACTGACTTTTTCGGGAAACTCCTGATTTTTCATCCTTTTTCACGATTTCTATAGATAATGTGTGAAAATCTACTGATTTTTGGCAATTCCCGGGAAAAACTTTAAAACCTGCCGAAATTTTGCCGAAAAATAATATTGAGTTGTTTAATTTTATATGACTGTGTGTATTTACAATTACATGCTTAAAAAGTTTCCCTTTCATCATAAGATTCTAAAACATGCAGAAGTATGCTGTTTGCAGAATATTGAACATACCTCATTTTCAAGTGTAAAATTCTTTGTTGACAGATTTCCCATTTTACTGCTTAATGAAGAACTGAATAAAGGATTGGACATTCTCCAAACTGAGTTCAGTGAACTACAAAGATACTGTCCTCACAAAAGAAACACTGGATGAACCACGAGCAGATGTACAAATTCATCTTGTTGGAAATCTGAATAATGAGTTTGAATGAAAAATATTTTCCAATTTATTTCCCAGTTTATGCTTACAATTTTAACTATTCCACATTCTAATGCTGAATGTGAACGGGTTTTCAGACATATAAAAAAATAAAATAATTAATTCAGGTCTTCTCTTTCTTCTGAAAATTTAGAAAGTTTAATTATTGCTAAATATTCTCAAAACGAGAGAAAATTGTTTTGAATAGCAGTTCACCAATTCATTTCTAATCATAAGTCAGAACGTATGGAAAAAAATTGCCAGAAGTTATTCAAATTTGAAATGTGTTATGTCTTGTATGGATAAAATATTTGAAAATTTCAATTTACTTAGATATAAAAGTATTTTATGTGCTTATATGTAAGGAAATAATTTTATAAATTTAATATTTATAACTGGCACTGGAGTAATAAAAGTTGCCTTATAAAATAATTATTGAGACATAAATGTTCGATGTGTTTATTTTTTACATATAGTATATTCTTTTATTCTTCATAGTTCCTTATGAGTTGATGAATATATTATTAAAATATTAATATAATATTAAGATTGACACAAAATATGTTTAACATAAGCCATTCTCAGAATGTATAATTTAAAGAATAAAATACTTTTTGCCGTACTACCATTTTAAACATTCTGTTTCATGCAAAAGTGTCGCTAGCAGGTTCTCCTGATTTTTTTCTCTTAAAATCAGTAGAATCTACTGATTTTTATTTCTCCAAGGTTGACAGGTGTGTAGACTTAGTGTCAAAATACTCAAAATACATTATTATTGGGCGCTTTACTATACATAAGGAGAGGGTGCACGATCAAAATTATGATTGATAACTGAGCCACGAATAAGGAAATGTTAAGAAACGCGGAATTAGTGTTTGCTGGAACTTTTGTTTAAGAAAAGACATTTAAAATTTAGGAAAAAAAACAAGAAAAAGCTAAAGAAAAAATTTAATTTCAAGTTTTATATTACTGAAATTGGAAATTATTTGATTACTATACCTATTTCAATTTATTATTATAGTTATTTTATCACAGTATTTATTAATTACACCACACTCAGTTTTGCTGAAAAATATTCGTAAGTTGTGGAAATATGTTTTATTTCGCTTACTTTATTATGATCAAATAAATCAAATATGTTATATGTAAACTCTTACATTTCATTGCGAACAGTCTAACAGTTGAAAACTAAAACAAGCGGTTTGTATTTACAACGGTTTGCATTTATTCAAAAAAGAAGCCAAAAGATTCTTAAATACATATTTCAACAGATGTACTCGTAAAAAATTACAAATTCTTTGTTTAACTATATTTGAAATGCATTATGGAGAGTTATTCTCTGAAAAAAAAATGCTGCATACATATATTTCAAAGGGCTGCCTAATGAGTTGTAACATATAATTAAGGTACTTTTGATTTGCAAAATAACATAATTCTAGTCAAAAACTAATATGAGTAAATTTCAGTATGAAAAGTGTATTAAATTTATATACTGTTAACTTTTTAAAATAGGATTTTTCAATATGGATACTGTGCAAAATTTAGCCTGTAACATTTTAATATGATTTTAGTTCATTGATATTTTCAATAAATTATATTTAAATATTTTTATAATAATTTTGCTTTATTGACATTTTATTTATACAGCTATTAAATTTTAATTCCCGTGAAAACGCCTGTTTTAAATCTACGAAGAAATTTCAACACAACTTTCTAAAACAAACATTTCAGCACATTTCTTCCTACGGCAGAGGGAATTCCATATTGATTTTAGAAGACGTGAAAGGATTTGCTTCTTGTTTTAGAATATTGAAGAAGACTAGTGCTAAACATTCAATATTTGTATAAACAACTAAAATGCAAAATAAATTTTATTTTTGTCCAGAGAGACGAATGAAAATCATACGAAAACCACAGCAAGAATTTTTCACATTTTCCTTACTATTTAATTTAAATTGTTTGTATAAACCATGTTACAACATATGTTGTATATAAAAATAAATGACATTGCTATTAGCGTGATCTAAAAGTGATTTTGAAAAATTCTTAGAAATTAATATGTCCTGTAATTTAAGAAATATAATTTAAAATATTCACGTTAATGTAACACTTAAGCCTCATATACAGTTATTTAAAAATTATTTTTATGCATATTAATTTAAATTTGCTACAGTTTGAAAATAAGATAGTATTTGGATCTTCTCTCAAGATTTATATTATTTTAATGTAAAACTATTCGTATATAATTACAGTTTAAAAGCTTCTCGTTACTCGTTTAAGAAATATCTATGTGAATTAATCATAAGTCAATAACAAAAATTTATTTTATAGATTAAATATTTTTTATTAAACTTAAGATTAGCAATAAAGAAAACAATTGCGCGCGCACGATTTATTTCAAACATATAAATTTTTATATTTGTTGTTAAGTATTTTTGAGAAAAATATGTAATTTTCATGAAATGTAATTAGAAATTTTAATTCGTAGATGATCATTTAATTTTAAGATTCAGAATTTGTAGCATTAAAATATTTTAAATGATACTTAAAATTTCAGACTTAAAACTATTAATTTAACATAAAAGATAAATCATATTCGTAAACTATAATTCAATTATAAAATGACTGAATTATAGTTTACGAAAATTATAGAATTATTCATGAATCAATATACATTACTACAAATTATAACTTTTAATCACATATAATATTAAATGAATTACTCTTATGTAATATTCTTAAATACTTTAATTTTTGTATATCGTCTTTAGAATATTTTACCACATATTTAATTTATAATTAGAAAACTTGACCAATATGTTATATTTGTAAAAAAACGGGTTTTAATCTCAAAACGTTTAAGATTGTTTCAATCATTTCTTCCTTGTGTCTGAATTTTGTTTCCTTTCTATTTTTTGTTAAAATAAATGCATAACAAAATGAAACATGATATTTCTATTTAAAAATTCAAATATGGACTCTATGAGATTCTTTCATAATATTATATTTTATGATAATGCGTTACATAAAATCATAAACATCTATTAAACTTAATAAATATTCTTTGTCATTTGAGACATTTATAATTTCATTCAATTAAAAAATTAAAAATTTGATTATTAAATATATATATATATATATATATATATATATATATATATATATATATATATATATATATATATATATATATATATATATATATATATATATATATATATATATATATATATATATATATATATATATATATATATATATATATATATATATATATAATTCTCCAAACTTCTGAGTATCTGGTTAATGCATTGATGGCTTACTCCCAATTATGAAATCATCGTTTGAAACAATTACACTAAAGTATGAATTATCCATGATGTTAACGATGCATTATGATATTAGAGTATGTTAAATAATATGCTTAAATTATACATGATTTTGAAATCTAAATTGCATTGCAACATGAATTATAATTACGATTATTCACTCTTATAAACTTAATTTAGCAATTTATGAATACAAATCTGATAAATAAAATGTTTAATTCAAAACAATGATATATCAACACTTAAATAAAAATAATATACTGAATGATTTATAGCACAAATTAAACTCGAATCGAAAATATAATATTCGCTATATATAAAATAAATTTGCAATGATATAAGTGGAATTTTATTAAAATGGTTTTTTTCTTGCAATTTAGTATTTATTTATAATTAAAAAGTTCTGATAAAAATTTTTAAAACATGTAAATGTTAGCATTTCATTTCTATAGTTTATGAATCATTTACAAAGGTATTAAAAAAATAAAGTGCAACAAAATATGAAAGAAAAACGATTGAAACTTTTTATTCAGATTCTTCTAAACTTACTCTGCTTAAAACATTAATTACAATAAATGCTATAAAATGTTATTTTTAGCGAAAAAATTCACTTTTTTAATGAAATTGCTTTCAGTTTTTAAAGATTTTAAATCATGATTGATAATATAATTCCTGAATTTTGATTTAAGAATTTATGAATTTTACTGCCAATTATGATTTTAAATTAATACATATAATGAATTTTAAAAACAATTTATAGAGTCTTAACACTAATAATATTACAACAAGATGCTATATTTCATTACAAATATACAATTTCATAATTTATAATGAATAATTTATTTATACTGACACTGTTTTAAAAGTTAAATCTATGTACAAATTAATTTTACACAATATTGATAAAAAAATTTATTAAAGTATTTAAGTTTTTGAATATAAATTTTAGTCATTAAAATAGATATTATTGTAAAATTAGGTATTTTCAATAAAAAATCTAAGTAATAAACTAGTGCAGTTTAATATGAAAAATAAATGCACAGAGCTTAACAATAAAAGTAATTTCAAAATTTGTTATATCGAATGGTTTGTATGTTGTTGTTACGTACCAGGTAGACTGAGAATATGTGGTGCGCTGCTCCACTTTTCCAACTGAACCATTTTTAGGTGTGGAGTCCGACTTCCTGAGAACGCACATGCAATAGGTACCCGATTATAGAGTAGGCAACCATTCACACCTCATACATATAAGGAGAGGACAAAGACAGGATAGATAGAGAGAAAATACATCCATGCCCGAACCCAGGACCTCCCTATCTGCTGTCAGGCACGCTGACCACTAGACAAGTTGGACGGCTATGGTTTGTATGATAACAATAAATTGAATGTAATCGTTAATAGATCATGCAATGGGAAAGGACAACACTAGATTAGGTGGAGGGAACTATATACTGATGATCACAATCATGGGAAAAACATTTTTAATATAAAATATTCTGACAAAATTATAAGACTAAAGAAGAAATCAAATATTAGTGGACTTAAAATATCTAAAGAGGTAAGAAAATGCTCACTGTCATTAAATATTCCGCATTGAAAATCGTTACTGCTTAACAAATCAATATAAGTATTGCTTTTTGTTGTTTCTAAGTATATCTGGGGGGTGGAACTTTCTTTAATTCTTTTAATGCCATACTTAAACATGCGGCACTGCCAAAGAGAGATCCACAAGGAAAATAATGTAAGAAGAACGCAAATGCGTTGCAATGATTCCAATTGTTACGTTACAAGATATCGAAATCATTATTCAATACAAAATTATACATTATATACTAGATATTATTATTCATATTATAAGTGCTGATGATCGCATAATCTAATTCTATGGGTAGATGGAATTAAAGTATATGTTGAGAATTATCTTTTCTCAGTTTCAATCTAAAATGATTAAACCATTTTTGTTCCATCTTCTAAGCATAAAAATAATTTTCTTAATTTACAACTTTTTCATTTATTATTTTAGATAATTATATTATACCATTATTCAGGTGCTTCAAATTCAACTTATTCCAAACTATAAAATAAAGAGCTTTTTTATTTTATAAGCTCATATAATAACTAAAACTATACAGTTGTGTTCAAAAATCTGTAATTCATATTCTGTTTTAAATTTTTAGAACATACTTCATCATGGACATATATATATATATATATATATATTATATATATATTATATATAAAAATTTCGTGTCACGATGTATTTTGTAACCATTTATAATATAGTCCAACTTAAAAGATAGAATAGTTTTTATCTCTTAATTATTATTCTCAATATTTATTATACGACATTAATGTTTATTTATTGTTTAGTTCTGTAAGTTCCTAATAGATGGCGGTTTAGCTCCTAAGTTGCACAGGTATTCGGCAGATGGCGACGTGTTTATTTTTCTAGATTATACATCTTCGAGAAAATTAACGTGCGTGCGCAATCGCGTGGTTAAATATAGAATTTACATATATTTTTATTATTATATTTTCATGATGTACACATATTTTCATATATATTTTCATGATGTATAATCATACTATAACAATTTTTTGTGAATCACTTTCATAATTATTCTTTGTATTGTGTTATTATTGTGCGTGTTCAGTTTGAATATTTTTAATATTATAAATAGTAAAATAAAATTTTATTTATTGCTGTTTTTCTCTACTAATTTTCATACCACCTCCAAAACATGTAAGTATTTATTGACAGCCTTTTATTTTTTTATTTTTATTTTATAATTTGATAATTATTAATTTATTCAGTAGAACATTTTGATCTAATTTATTTATTCAAATGATATATTCTTTTCATTTTTTTTTATTTCAGTATAATACCACGGAAAAATGTTCTAGTTTTAATAATTAAAAATTGAAAAAATAATAGTTCGATGTCAATGTTATCTACCTCATTTATAACAATTTATTTTTAGATGTTTTTAATTTATATAGTATATTTTATAAGTAAGTCACTGATTACTATCTATAATTTAATATAACATGAATAAAATGTAAACTATATATATATATATATATATATATATATATATATATATATATATATATATATATATATATATATATATATATATATATATATATATATATATATATATATATATATATATATATATATATATATATATATATATATATATATATCGTATGAAAGAAGTGTACTTTTAAACTATATTATCTACAAATTAAAATAATGTTATAGTTTTCAGCTTACACTCACGACTTATTTAGAATGATTGTCGTTTTCCCATTTGCACAAAAAGAATGATATTTTCATTCAGTTCAAGTGATTTAATGTATTCCAAAAATTATGAGGAAAAAATGGCTTTCATAGCAATATGTATGGACATTATATGTTTTTTGTTGAAAAATTACACAACTATTATTACTGATTTCGCATTCAACATCTTCATACTATTTTTATTTCTTAAAAATGCGCCATTACCATCGATTGAACTGTAAGATAGTATTTGTTAAGCATTTAAATTATCCTAAACTAATTAGTTATTGTAATAAATATATATAATTTACAATTTTTTATTCTAATTAAATGTAAGATATATTTGATATATTCATTATCCAAATTAAACCTTTATTTTGAATGTACAGAGAGCAGTAAATTTATAATTCTTTGCGATCTCTTGTTTAATAAATATATACCCATTCAGAAACTGAGTAAATATTTAAATAGGTGATATTTATTTATTCTCTTAATAAGCTTTATTTTCCAAAGCGTGAGCAAGCACGAAAATTAACTCACTCATAATAATGTAATTAAGATAAAAGTGAAAGACTACCACCAAATGCGACATTATTTATTTTAAATAAAGATAAAAAGAGAAAAACTCTTTATTTCACGTTTTGCATACACTTTTAGAAACCTAAGGAAATTTAGTTAATTAATCATATTACGATAAAAATATTCAACGCTCTACGAACTTTTACTATATCTATGTAATATTTATTCCTTGAACTCACTTTTCAATACTATATACTATATACTATATATATATATATATATATATATATATATATATATATATATATATATATATATAGCGTAAGATTCTTGATTCTTACTATGCAGTGCTCACTATTCAAGCTCCTGTTATTTTTGCATCAATGTTTGGAAATGCTATTATTTAAATCAATCCTATCAAATTCACTCTACTGCTCTACAAATTGAATATTTACCGCGTTATAGGATTCCATCTATTTTCCGTTTTGTAAAATTGTTTGATTTATAATTTATTAAACAAGAAAATTAATATCTTGATAAATTCCGATATCTATTATAACAATAAATATGATACTGAAGTAATTGTCTTTTCAGCTACGACTGCCCACCGAGTAATGTCACTCTCCCAAAAATATACGATGAAGGGATGGTGGATAGGCCTTCCGAACATATCAATTGGTAAGTCCTCATTATTTTAATGTAAATTAAAATATATAATAAGCTTACTTTTATGTGTTATCAGTCCATTACGAAATATTTCCAACTGTTTATTTCTGTTATTTGAATCTCTTAAACACACACAGTTAATCACGTCTTAATTTTTAATCATATTGAAGTCTTGAAGTTATCACCTGGGTTGACATTTCCATCTAAGTCATGTCCCATTAACAAATTAGAACCATGTAAGATTTTCAGGGCGTCTTAAGTTCTTTCAGGATCACTATCCTCGGCTGGGTTATTATCTGATACCATACCTAATACCATTATTTTACTGATATGAAACCGGTTCTTTTCCTTCCACGTTATCTTGACTATAAGTTTTTACAGACATTGTTCGGCAAAAATTTGAGTGATGCATAATATTTTAAGATAAAATGAAATAAATTGTAATTTTTTATTATCTTTAGTAGACATTTTTAAATACTGATGCTATTAATTCAATTCATTTAATTTCTTTAAACGCCATGAAGCTGAATTATTAAATAAAATCAAAAATTAATTATTTAATATGTTTCTGAAATTATTATGTAGATCACTAATTAATCTATCCATCTACAATTACATTGTATATTAATCATTGTATTAGATATAATATAAATAATGAATAAGTTAACTTAACACATCATTTCTGTGGATGGTCATAATATTTTCAAGGTATCTTCCATTTTTCTGAGAAATTTCTTTGAAAATAAGAATTTCAAAACAAAAATATTTCCATAAATATGGTATCGTAATTTTATTTTCATTTATAGGTATACATTTAAAATGGTATATTAAAATAATATATGTGATTTTTAAACAATGTAGCAAAAATAAATATTTCTGTAAACTTATTCATTTTATGCATTTTGAAAAGTGGGTTTAGTTTTCTACTACTTTTTAAGATTTAACTATTTTTTGAAGTTCACAAAGCTTATACTACCTTATTAACTGATGGTTTTAAATTTTTATAATTGACAAATTAAAATGCACCACAAAAATATAGACTTAAAGTGGTGTTTTTAAATTTTTTATAAAATTATGGTTTGCTACAGTATTTCATAAGGTATATTGGAACAATGACATAAAAATTATTACTTTACAATCTATTAAAAATGACATTTCAAAACTATAATCGTAAAAATATGGTTTTATTTTATATTTTACTAAAGTTTACAGCTACAGTATTTAGTTACAGTATTTCATAAGATGCATTAATAGCCCATAAATTTAATATTACTTTAAGAACAATCAATGGATATGAAAAACCATAATTATAACATGATTAAGTAATAGGTTTTAATAATTTGGACTGTCAGTTTTGAAAAGGATTGCTTTCATCTCTTTTGAAGTAGCTTACAGAATTTGTGCAATCTGTAATTTTTTCAAAGGAATATTTATTTGTTTTTTTCCGCCAAATTAAAACGCCATCATTGAAGTTACTCACATAATTAAGGGCGATAGTTTTTCAAAATAATTAAGGAGACATCAGTAATGAATGGGGGACCTCCGTAAAAGCAATTATGGCTAAAAACCTCCGATAATAGGCTTCTCTAATTGGCGATCCTCTGATAACGAAAGAAAAATGTGCCTCCCCCCCCGTAATTCCGTTTTGATCTTTCGCTTTGTTCTTTCTCTATGGATTTCTTCGTATTTGTCTTTGGAAATATCATTAACCATTAATTTAATTTCAAAAACTGCTGTTCCTTTCACTAATATTTTCTAAATACATAAAATCAAATTTTTTTTCAAATTTATAATTAATAGATACAAATGTTAAATTTTGATATCATAATTTTAAAGCATATTTTCAAATTAATAATTCTGATTTTAGTATCATTTTAATGAAGGAACTCTTTTTCTTTAATACAGGAATTATAAAAAGAAAGAAAGCAAATAAGATTTAAATATTTTTTATCATCATAATTAATTGGAAATGTAAATCATTAACATATTTTCAAAAGAGATATTTTTCGTTTATTGTTATATTTCAAGCCTGTAAATTCAAATTTTCATGTATTTATATCCTTAATTATTAAAGTCCGTATTTAATGGTTAAATATAAAATTTTAAGAAAGGATTTCAAATACATTTAACATCATATTTAATATTATTCTAACGAATAAAACCTTCAATTTTTAAAATAACCAAAAAATAATAATGCCAGTCGAAAATGAAATTTTAATGTTTTTTAAATCAATAAAAATAAAATATTATGTTTTCGTAACATTTTAATGTTACAAAAAACCAACCAGTTTTATTGTATGTTATACTAACATAAATCAGCTATACAGTTTTATGTGTGTGTTATAAAACAGTATAAATGATTTGTATTTTTACCGATTTGTAATATTTTGTATGTAATTAAACTGCATGAATAATGATTAAATTCATTTTCAACCGCAGTTGCTAAGTTTGCATAAAAACATAACTTAAAATTTAAAATCATTACTTATAATTTTTAACTGCAGGAAGTGTGATTTATTAATATGTATAAAAGGAAATTACAGCAAATAGATAACAAAAATTTTCTTCCTTTACATTTTTCGATTCTATTGTTTTCTCTCCTCTGCGAAATTAAATGAATATTTTTCAACAACATTTATGAACTTTACAAAAATAAAGGTGTAATTATTTTTAATTATTGAGAGAATCCAGTGACAACAAAAATTTTTTGAACACTCAAATATATATTTCTATAAAAATCAGTTTAATGCTCAAAAATACATAACTGAATTAAAAAAACATTATGATATAAAACATATTTATTTTAAATAATTTGCACTGACAAAACTAATGTAAGGAAGCATACTAGTGTATTACTTTATCATATAACTACTTAATCTGTTTACATCTTTCCCTAACTCTTCTGGTTATTTGAATTATTGAGAAATATTTCCAGAACCTACCTATTTCATTTTACATCATGTAATATACAGATCTGCCAAAAACGTGATTTCTTGTCAGCAATTTTCACATAAATCTACGAAAGAGAGCTTTGCTGATACGAAATGCTTTAATTTTGTTAACAATAAACATTGGATAACAGATCAAGTCTACATAAAGGATGATTTTAGGAATTGTGCTTGAATATTTTCTGCAATTCTTGAGTTTGAGAGCAACATCAGTCTTGACTTTATTAAGCAGATGATTGCCGATTTCTCAACATGCTAAAACAGTCTATATTTCTCAAGTTCGAGCATATTCTTAACTAAAATAAATTAACCAAATTTTAACTTCTATAAAAAGTACTTTTCTAAGTACCTAATGATTTCAATTATTCAGCAACTCTCTTTTTATAAGAAATGCAAGTAGGATTAAAAAAAAGGTTGTATCCATCTCTGGTTGCTCAACAAAAACAGAATTCTTTCATTCCTATAACATTAGAAAAATTTGTTTTTACTAAGAAAGCTCCTTTCTTTATAAAACAAGTAATTCACTTAATTTAGTTTAAATCCTTAAAAAGCTCGTCCCCAAGGCAGCGTATAGGGGAACACCTCCAATGGTCTTCCAGTGGGTGGTAGAGGGAAAATAAAATACCTTCCGCGGAACGACAGGAAGAAGCCTAACCTCCCAAGGCAATGGCAAACCCCTTTATAACAAGTGCACTTTTCTTTCTGTTTTCTTTTTGCACTTGTCACATGACAACAACAACTTAATAAAATTAGATTTTGTTGAGCACTTCACTAAGTCATGCATTTTTCTGGCATTTGTGCAAATATTACAAATAACGCTTCTGTTTCTCCGAATTACTGATAAACTATTCCCTAATTTTCCCTTAAATACATTTCCAATTGTCTCAAAAAAGAAATATTTATCTCTTCTTTTCAAGATAGAATAGTTTCTTTGACTCTTCTAGGATATCAAGATTACTGATTTACGAAAAATTGTGGAAAATTATAACTGTATTTTTACATCAAAGATGTATTTAATAAATCAAAATTATGTCAACAAAGTTAATTGCATTCTATATTAGTTGTATATTTCGCTAGAAATGAGATGATTTATATGATTGCTGATAAAAGAATTCGACTGCTTTATGTAATTTATTAATTTATAATAGCATTCTCATTTATAGATGCATCATAAAGAATAACAAACATTTCAAAAAATGTAATGAAAACGAGATATTTCAAGAAAATATTGTCAGATAAAATGCCAGAGAAGATTACACGATGATGAAAGACATTCTTCATTTATTTATTTTTATTTCTGTAAAAGAAAAAATCCATTGTATCAAGATAAATTGAGATGAAAGTTTCGATTGAGAAAACAAGGGAAGATGTTTCACCAGATGTTTATCAAATGACATCTTTGAAGGTATTTAATATCGAAGTGTATCGAGCTTTGTACACTACTATCTAAAAATATAGGTGTCAAATATATATTATAGAGATATAACAACTCCCAGAAAAAATACATGACAAACATAGATGTTGATGATATTTTGGTATTTGGATGAGAGATAAAATAAAACGTTATATATTTTAGTTCATTTCACACACTGATATCCCCTTTCATATCTTCTATATTTGATGTAGAAAAATGATATTTTTATTTTTATGAAATTTTTCAACGAATTGAAAAACTATTACTAATTTAGCTTAGAATTTTTTCCTATAAAATAGACAATAACAATATTCTTAACACTTTTTCTTGAAAAAATAAAAGCTGAAATTATCATGAATTGTATGAGAAAAATACTTTAATCTTGTTTTTGGTGTTTTTGAAAAGTAAATTTGTAAAAAAAAATTTATTTCAAGTTGAATTTTAAAAAAAATTAATTAACAATAAATAAAATTTTCAAAACAAAATAAGTAATAAAATAGGTTAATTAAAAGTAATTAACAAATTATAATGCATGGCAAGATTTTCACTTTTTTATTATAAGGTAAAAAAAGAAAGTTCTTGCTGTTTTCGCGTTATCATTGAATGAAGTGAGAATAAATATGCAAATTAGTGTATGATGTGGTTGAGACACTGGTTAATCAAGAGTAGGAATGTCAGTTGCTAAAAGCAAGCCCACCATGTACAAATATTAATCGTAACCTATACAGTAGCGAAGAAAAATGGACGTTCAAGTGAGCTCGTTTAGTGTTGTTTGCTTTACAACTTATAAATAGTCCTATCAACTAATGTATTAAGTCGCAGAACACATCAAGCGTTTGGTGATAATGCTGTGAATGAACGTACGGCGAGGCTTTAGTTTCACTTTAGGTCTGACACCCTTTAATGAGGCTGGTGGACAAGTCGTCAAGTAGCTCGCTATCAACTGCTACCAATGAAATAAACGTTAACTGTGGATCTGTACTCCCAGTAATTGGAACTTGTGCAACAGGCATTGACACAAGAGGCAGCACTGATTAATCGCAAGGGTGTACTGTTCTTGGAAGACAGTGCGAGGTTGCACGTCACATAAGGAGCCAGGAATATCATACAGCGATTTGGTTGGGGGATTTTGTACAATCCTCCTTAGTCACCTAACCTTACCCCATCAGATTACTACCTCTTCCACTCCTTGAACAATCATATTTATGGAAAATTCTTCATAAATGAAGCAAAATTGCACCAAACACTCATGAACTTATTTACATCCAGAGATTTACAGTAAGATGATTGCACAACTGGAGACACATTGGCAGAATATGCTGGATGACAATGGGGATTATTTCAAGGACAAACAATAGGCTAAACTTTTTGTAGGTCATGTTCTTTTGGGTCATTAAAAATGGCAAGAATTTTCTTGTTTACTTTATGGAATACGGAATAAAAATTGAATGGCCATACAATTGTAGGATATAATATTAATTCGTAAAAAAGTTGAAAGATATGGTTATTTTATTAATATATTTAATTTTTAAATATGTCAAAAAGGTAAATAGTTCTATATTTAGGACATGGTGTTAGTTCTAAGACAAGTAATTGTCAAATTAAATTCATCCGATTATTCATCCGTAAGATTTTGAATTTTCTGTCAAATCTTCATAACCTCCTCAGATTTCACCAATAGAAAGCTATATTATTTTTTATTATTTTAAACCTTACAAGCAATCTAATAATAAATGCCTATTTTCAAAATTAAGAAACAGTAATTCCCATAAACTTCAAATGCTATTATTTTACTTCGCATAATATAATTTACTATCATAATTGTTAAATTTCACTAAAGTGATATCAGATTCATTTCTTGTAAGTCTTAAATCCTAAATATTTCAAGAGATTAATAAATTGTTTTTTAGTTATCCATATGCAAGAATCAGATAATATCTACGTATAGAGATAAAGAAAATAGCAATGAATTGAGCATTGATTAAACTTAGCAACTATGCCAAAATGCAATGCCCTAGTTATGTAATATATAATAAAAAGATGCAGTAGTACAATTAATCTCTTTGTCCAATACTTTAAATTCATTATATTTATAATTTCGAATGTATTGAATTATATATATCATCATAATAACAGATCTGATGCGTAATAAATTATATACAAGCAATTTTAACTAAAATTTGCTTTGATATCGATGAAACTATCTATTAAAAATTATTGCTTTTGAATAATGTTTCACTATATATTCTATATAAATTTTAAATGATGTTATTTACATACATGACTTTTCCCTTCGTAAACTACCATAACATAACATAGCGAAGTGGCAGGACCCCGGACTTTACCAAGTGGTTATCGGGTTTTGCCCCACAATCTCTGAGAACCTTCCATAATATTTACGGAGGCCCACTTACGACCCAGCCTTTGGTTTATTTAAAATTTTAGTCACATTGGTAGGGCTTGAAAGCCTGCAGACATCCTAGCACAGTCTGCATCACAGTTCAGTTACATGATTGAAACTAGTTATTATGATATTTAGTGAAAGTATTATATTAATAAAAACTAGAAGTAATTACAGGAAAAGTAAATAAGGAGTTATACACTCTTAAATTAACAACCATTTACATGAATTGACAAACCATTAATGTATCATATTGCTTGAAATACTAAATTTAACTAACAAAATAATTATACTATAATGAACAACATATGTTATATATATATACAGAATTAAATGAGAGTATAATTATATATAATTATTATGCAAGCTTAAATGACACTATTTACAAGATTTAATTTTTTTTGAAACATTTGACTCAATTAACATATTAAGTCATGATGTTATGGAGCACTAATAATTGGTATAAAGTACTCGTGTTCAACATTTCCTTTAAAATTTTGCATGAATTGACAAGACATTAATGTTACATATTACTTGAAGCATTAGTTTTAACAGTTAAAATAATTATACAATTATGAACATCATTAAATATTAAAAAATATTAAAAGACGGAAATGAAAGCATTATTGTTCAGCTGATGAATTTGATGACGAATAAAGTTCATCATCTGCCATTGTTGATGATTGTACAGGGTCATGGCATAGTGTGAGTCCCTGTACTATTAAGAATTTGATTATTTGAATTATTTTTTTTTTCGTCTAAAACCGTCCTTTAGACAAAATTTCACAAATTGAAGATCTGTTTGACTATGATGCCTTTTTATGTAGAGGGACTTTGTAGATGGACATTTCACTATGTAAAGAAGGGCAATTCCAAAATCACCACATTTGCAGATGTTCGAATTGGATTTGCCAAATCTTGCGAAGTATTCAGGGAAGGGTCCATGATTCGTTATTAGATAGTTAATAAAAGGGTTTGAGATGAGGAACTCTGTGGAGACTGTTGGAAGTAAATGGTGTCTGAACCTACCATTTTGCGATGTCTCCCATGTTCTTTGCCAACTTCTGATGGTTCCTTTATATAGAAGAAGTTTTAGGAAGGAGCTTTGTGACTTATGACTGACACTGAGCAGATTTATGACTGACACTTCCTCATTGGTAGCAGCTTCTTTTGCTTCTATATCTGCCATTTCGTTCCTCCAATTGCCCATGTGTTCTTTAATCCAGCTTAGTTGGATTCTGCATGGTGTGTTTGTGTAAAGACACTCCTTGATATCACGGATGAGTTGTGATTTGTGCACTGGGTTGAGCAATGATAGGAGAACAGACTGGCTGTCAGTCCATATTGTTGTCGGGGCTAATTTATTGGTAATTATGTGTTTTGCCGCTTCCCTGACCGCTAATGCCTCAGCTTGAAACACAGAGTATTAATTATTTAGTTTAAATTGTTGGGAGAAAATTTTTTGGTCTTTTTGTGTAACCACGAATGCTGCTCCTGTTGCCTCGTCATGTCTTGATCCATCTGTATATAGATTTATTGCTGTTGGTATAAACTTTGGAGGTTTACATAATCTTAGGAATTCTTCAGGAAGGTTATATACCGTTAGGTTTCTGAATCTATGGAAGGGATGGATAGAATCTTTGTGGGCCTGATCTTCAAAATCTTTCGGGTTGTAGTGAGTACCATCTATTTGTATTGATTTTTTAAGTAGTAAAATTTTTGTTTTTAGGGTAGCAGCTTCGATTGTTAATGGTAAGGGTGGAATGCCTGATATAGTATTTAGAGCTATGCTAGAAGTTGTTTTAAATGCTCTTGTTGAATATTAATTAATAATTTTTCTTTCCTACCTGTCATATATTTTGCCCAAGTTGAGCATCCATACATAAAACCTTTTTTCCGATAATGGTTAAGTATATTACTCTAGAAAAATTTACCTTTTATACCACAATTCTGGCTGATCATTCCACGTAGTCTTTGGGCTTTTGGTATTATTTTTGTTTTGTTGCGAAGATGTGCTAGGAAAGAAAGCTTTGAAATCTAGATGTATGCCTAAGTAAACCAAGCATTTTGTATGCCTTAGACTCTCATTATTTAAGGTAATTATTGGATTGGATTTTAAACTTTTATTTTTCTTACCAAGAATCATTATTGTTGATTTTGCTGTTGAAATTGTTAACTTTAGATCTTTGCAGGAATTTGAGAATTGGAATAAAGATTTATTACAATTATGTTTAGTTCTTCTTTTGTTGCACCTCCAAGTACTAGCATTGTATCACCTGCAAATGCTATAATATCAGTGTGTTCTGGCCAAGGAGCAGATAAGATTGAATTGAAATAGATGTTCAGGCCCTCCTACGGAGCCCTGTGGGCAGCCTCTGTTATGTTCCATTTGTACTAAACCAGAGTCACCTATGGCTATCAGTTCTCTATCTTTTAAGAAGCTAAAAATGCACTGGGATACATTTTTCGGGGCGTTACATTTTGTAAGAGCTAATTTTAGATCTGGCCACCACAGAGAGTCGAATCGTAAACTACCATAATATGAATGAGTTTCAGGATTGATTTTTGCCATGTAAGTAAACTTAATTTTGAATTAATAAACATGAGTCAAATTCACAAATTCTGCCCTATGCAAACAAATTCCTGGTGGCACATTCTACCCTATCCATGATAAAATATTATGAGTCATCTGCTCTGCTCACAGTGTAAAAGCTGCAACGTCAAAAACATTAAATAATAATTAAAAATATTATCTTTTTCAATATAATACTGTTACAATCTATATGCAGTTATGCTTCAATTATAAAACTCAAATAATACTCGCGCTGTAATATCGTACATAAAAACACTTAAGATTTTGCAAGACTAAACACAAGATAAAAAGACTAAAACAAAATGGTTTTCCAAGAGAATAATTAGAGGCATGTACAAACTCTTTCAAACTCAGTATATTCGAGCATTATTATTTTTAACACTTGAATTACGATTGCCTGACATTAAAAACACCTCCAGGCAGGTGAATTTCGATACATTTTTAAATATCTTACTGTAGTTTTCTAATGTTAGGCCAGTTATTAGGGCGTGTCAAACTGTATATTTTATAAGTAATTCATTAAATGTTAAATGTTTAAGGATTACTAAGTGTCCACCTCTTTTTTCCAGTCTTGAATCTTAACCCGAATCTTCCATGAATCTTGACCCACAAAGTTTGAAATTTCCTCCTGAAAAGTAATATCTGGTTCTTAACTCCCTTACAAAATCCTTCAGCTGTTGGGCTATTTCTTGGTGACTTCAAAAAAGTCGCATGTAATTCAAACGAATTGTTTATCAAAATGATCTGACATTTGAAACATGCAATAGCGTGTGAAAAAATTTCGAAAATGTTATTGATACCATGTTAATAACCTAACGGCAGGAGATATTTTTTATTTATTTTAAATAACCGCAAAATTAGCTGTGATGTCATTTGGCCTCACCTAACAAAGGATGTATCCTTGATAGCGGAGGGGAGTCGTAATTTATAAGCGAGGACCAAGTAAATGATCACCAAATTTTGTTTGCTATTTCTAAAAATATTATGTAACAGAAAACTAATATGAAGCACTCAAATATTTACCGCTAAATGCATTCCATTTAAACTTTGGGTAGGTAAAAAAGCTCATGTAAGTGCTAAGTTTAAAAAGTAACATATTCAGCCTAGGTATATTTTTATTGAAAAATACAGAAAAAAATAAAGAAACTTGAGTTTCAGTTCTTTATTTTTATTTTGTATTTTAAGATATATTTTATTCAAACAGTAAAATAATTAAATTAAAATATATGTGAGCATTATATAATTTAAAACTATTAAATGGTATTATATTAAATATTTTGTCTTCATGCCAATTTTCAAAATTCATAAACTTATTTGCTTAATATATAGGTAGCTTTAAGGGAAACTAAAATTGCTTCACAAGCACTTTTCCTTTAAATTAATGTATTAAAAAAAAGAATGCAATTTAATTTGAAAATTCTTAATCTATGTATGAGTTTTCTCTCAGTGTTTTTATATTTTACATTAGTTACTCATAATTTTTCATGGTACATGCAAATCTCTTAATATTTTAATTTAATTTTCGAAGAATCCTTTACTTTTTTTATTGAACAAATTATGATAAAGTTTGGCTTATAAAAATGTGAAGTTATATTGAAACAACAAAAATAAGCTTTTGAAGAATTAACTTCATAGTAATTTTTGACATCACTAATGGGTTTTAGAAATAAGCCTTTTTTCATAACTTTAAAATAGAAAAACAGTCTGAAAACATATGTTAATACAGTAAAAATTCGCATCTATCTTAATTTTTATCATACTATCATATAAAGTTGAATTAATCTCTTTCATTATTCATAACTTTTCTAAAAAAAATTATTTTTGCGGTATTTTAAGTGTTCTAGGAAAGGTTATTCAGATATTCTCACCAAATTTTTCACGTGAATAAATAGTTGTATAAAAAGATTATATTTTCAACATATTATTAATACTTTTTATACAAATAAATAGCAAAATAAAAACCGTGATGAAAAAAGACCTTTGAAAACTATTTTGGACCTTTTAAAATATGAATATATTTAAGAACTTTTCTGAACCAAATTTATAACTTTACACTCCAAATTTTGCATTAAATGGAAGGTATTTTTATGCATATTTATGATGAAAAACATTGCAATATATTATTTGCATATTTATATATTTTTTCATGTAATTTTACATGTATATAAAAATATAGTTGTATAAATAAAGTAACTGTTTGAGTGTTAAATGGAGATAAATTAATAAAGCTGGTGTTTTAATCAACTATAAAATACATTAAATTTTATAAAATATTGCAGCTATAATTAATATTAATCATCTGTATAGCCAGGAAATTTGTATTCTAATTTAATTAGATATGTAAATATTACAACTTAAAAATGATAACCATATTTGAAAATCCACCGAATATTTTTTTCGAACTAAGAATAATTGTGTTAAGTTAAAATTGTACACGTGTGATAAAAGTAAATATTAGCACTCTATCTCTGAAGATCATTAGTTTGTGAATTTAATTTCCATCTCAAGTTTGAAAACGTACTATATTGAATGTGCTTTCGAAAATACCCTTATAAATTCCTCTAAACTTTACAAAATATGAATAGTTGAATATAATAGTAACTTTATTAAACATTAATTGTGAAAATATTTTTTTTGTTTTATGAGAATGCACATCTTTTGCTCCTTCCTTTTTCTTCCAAAAAGCTCTTGAAATACAGCCAGATATGTTTCACAAGCAAACTGTGCAAACAGAAACTAAAGTTAACATTGCATAGCAATTCGTCTTTTAATAAAAATTTTTCCTTTTTTATTTTTGTTTTCGAAATTTTGCAATATAGTTAAAATGACAAGAAACTTTGGTGTATAGTGAAAATATAAATAGATACTTTCCATTTACTTTTTTTTATAAAATTATTTATTTTTCTGCAATGACAAATAATCCAAAATTGATTTTGTTCTATATATATTTGACACTATAAATTAAAAATCTCAAAAAGAACCAAATATAAAATTTTTCTTTATCTATATTTAATATTATACTAGTTTCTTCCATTATTCAAAACGTCATTATTTATTACATTTTGAAACAAAATACGTTTAGATATCAAATAAAAGCACACAAAATCTAATATAAGTTTTAGCATTAACATTTTTATTTTATTATGATTTTAATTAAAATATTAACCTATTGTAAAAAAGTTAAAAATTAATAATTAAATTATTACTAATTTTTAACTTTTATGCAATTTAAAACTTTATTTCTTTAAAATTCGTTATTTAAATGGATATTTTGAAATAGATATCAGAATTAATATTTTCTAGAAATATCTTTTCAATTCAAAGTATGTAGGAAAAAATTCTTTCCCCACATCTGGTGCACCACACCATAAAACTTTCCTTTGTCTTAAAACTTACTATAGTTGGCAAAAATTCAAAACCTTATGTCATATTAATATTTTAAATAAAATGTTTCTTATCTTTAGTCTCCGACTGAATTTTAATGCACTTCAATTTTGGAGTATATAACTCTTACGAAATCACACACACGTTAGAAATATAATATAATTGAACTCTATCCATTAAATGACTTTCAGTTTCAGTTAGACTAATTTATGCTTTATTACTATGTCATTTCAGATTTTATTTTTATCATGAATTCACATTATTTTTGCCAATATTTGGTCATTTTATGTAATAGTTTCTAATCTATACTCTAATCTATAATCTATATTCTATTGTTTTTTCTCTTTTACAGTAAAAAAGCTATATTATGTTTTCAGATATTTATGCATAAGCTAATTTCTATTATAAATCTTTATAATACAAAGATTACTCCCTGCTGTTGCTTTTACTAATAATTACAAGCGTATAATAATTTCTATATTCAAATAATAGTATATGAAACTTTTTGAGTACTGAGAAATAAATAAGTTAAAATTTTTGAACATTTTAATTAATAAGTAATGAAATTCTGTAGAACAATTTAAGTTACCAGATTTTATTGCTTAAAATTATTTATGAATCAAACTTAACATATTTTACAAACATAATTTCGTACTTTATAATAGCTATGAAATGGTTTATTTTGTGACCGCTTTTACTATCAAAATCTTATATTCTTTAATTTAATCAAGAAATTTCACTTTGGGGTTATTTCAGTTTTTCCTGTTTCTTATACGTGAAATACCGGGTGATCCAAAAGTCAGGACGAACTTTAAAAATGAATAATTCGAAAACGAATCACGATGCAAAGATGCGGTTTGCACCAAACGGATGGAAAAGAAACCGGGTTTTGTGTGGCAATGAAAAAAAATAGTTCTGTTGGCGACCAACAGATGGCGCTATAGTGTTTTATTGCAACAAAAGATGATATACAAATGAAACAATGATTAATGAAGTCAGATTAATTACAGTTAATTAGTCCTTACTACAGTAAATGTTCAATGTGCTGTCCATCATTCAGAAGTAAAGCTGTGAGACGAATCACCACACCATTCACAGCATTTAGTAGCATTTCTTGCGTTATGGCAAACACATTTTGGTAGATTTCATCTTTCAGTGCCACTAATGATGCCGGTTGCTCGCTGTACACTTTTGACTTTAAGAAGCCCCACAGCCAAAAGTCACAGGGTGTGAGATCGGGAGATCTTGGAGGCCATGCATGATTAAAGTAGCGACTGATAATACGATCCTCCCCAAATGTTGAGCGTAGCAGGCGTTGCACAGGCAGAGCAATATGAAGTGGTGCTCCATCTTGTATAAAGGTGACTGTTTGGAGTGCCTGTCGCGCTTGCAGTTCAGGAATAATGCTGTTCTGAAACAGTGCTAGATATCACTTACCGGTGACAGAAACTGTTTGAAAACCTGTCTGTGTGACTTCCTGACCAATTATGAAATCAGCAGTGAAGCCACACTAGACTGTCACTTTAGGCTGTTGCAAGGGTACCTCAACAAATGCATGTGGATTTTCTGTGGTCCACACTCGACAATTGTGGGTGTTAACAGTGCCAGAGAGTGTGAAATGTGCTTCATCTGTCCAAAGCACAGTGAGAAGCTAGTCGTGCTGCTCTTCCATCTTATTGAAGACCAAACTCGCAAAATGTCGGCGAGAGTCGAAGTCAGGAGGTTTCAGTTCTTAGTTATGTTGCAACTTGTGGGGATACCGTTGCAAAGTTACTCGCAGCGCTCTCCAGACACTTCCGTACGACACTCCTGTCTGCCTCGAAACTTCTTGAGCACTGCACTACCCATGTGCAGAACAGCACCGACATGGCTTGCACCGTCTGCTCCACTATCGTTGCAACAGCATCTGCAGTTGAGGGACGTCTACTTCTTTGACGTGATGCTAAAGAACCTGTAGCTTCAAATTTTTTCACAATTTTGTTCAATGCAGAAGAAGTTATTGGTCCTTTGCTATCTCGCATACCTTTCATGTAGCGATATGCTCGCAATGCCGCAATGGCACTTTCCGAATTCTTATAAAACAGTTTAACTAAGAGGGCTTTCTCAACTATGGACAGCATTTCGATGCATACCAGCTTCGACTACCATTACCTGCTGCAGTTGCTTCTTTTTATATCGTTTGTTGCTTTGCATAATCCGACAGCGCCATCTGTTAGTCGCCAACAGAACTATTTTTTTATTGCCACACAAAACCCGGTTTCTTTTCCATCCGTTTGGTGCAAACCGCATCTTTGTATTGTGATTCGTTTTCGAATTATTCATTTTTAAAGTTCGTCCTGACTTTTGGATCACCCTGTATTCAACAGTGATAAAAAGGCTACTACAATTTTTCATGAGTACGAAAATCGTGGCATATAAAAATCGTTCAGCCATTATCTTGTTAACTTTCAAAATGCGATTTTCTTTTTAAAATTTGTCCCTCATGGCTTTTTGGCTTTGTTTGTCGCTCAACGGTCATTTTTTGCACACGAGGGATAATTAGACCGGGACCTACGGTTTTAAAGTGGATTCCGAACCACTACAAACATCCATGCCCAAGATGGGATTCGAACCCACGAACTCTTGAACCGAAGGCAAGAGCGCTAACCATTCGGCTGCCAGTTCGGCTTGTCCCTCATGGCTTGACCAACCACCTTAGAAATCATTAACGCGAGTCATTGAAGAATAGGGTTCATTTTGCAAAAAAATCTTAATTGCGATTATATGCGTTATAACCAATTTCATACAAATATTGGGAGACATCATCAGTATTTTGTGCGTTTACATATCATAATTCCTTATTTCTTTCGACATAAAAATTATGCATTAGCTCTTCTCCTTAAACATCTTTTACAGTTTTATAAAAATTAATCTGCTTCAATAAAATATACACAATACATACACCAAAGTATTTTACTAAATTAAAATTTTTTAGATCATTGCGTTTACTTTCTAAATAAGTTTCCATAAATTATAGTTTTTCCTATATTAATAACATGTCATTTAACTTATGAAAATAGTATATTACCTACTTTGCTGTTTAAATTGTAGTTATCATTTCAGTACTTATTTGATTCTCTGATAAAAATAAGAATTTAATGTCAAATGGGTAAAAATGTATAGAAATCATAGAATATCAAATGTGAAAGATATATTTTAATAGGAATTCTATATCTGAAAAATTAATTACCAGGAAATTTTTAGCTATTTGGAAATCATTTCTAAATATAATTATTCTTATGCATTAATATGAAATAAATATTGGAATAATAATGGAAATGAAAATGTATTCTAAAATCAATTGAATGAGTTTATAGACCGATGAATGAATGTTGATTGTGTCCAAATGTGTTTTAACTATGACTTGACATATGTCATGCTCAGTGTATGTCATTTGCGTATGCCTTTGTAAAATAGTTCTCTTCATGTTTCCGTGCTGCACTCCATTAAAACTTCTACCATTAAATTCTTCATTAGTGCATTCCAATGTCATGATACTTGATGCAATCGATACAAAATTACCGTCGTTCAATCGTTATTTTTAACCATGTTTTGAAATTGTTATTCAAAGTTTGGAATCTATATACATAAATTTTTGATGACTGGATTACCTTGAATTTTCACAAACCAATTTTAGTTTTGTGAAAGCAATTTTTACTTACACAAATATCATTAAAAATATTAATGATATTAATAGCGCAATTGTATGTTTTGAATTAAGAGATATTTATTTTGTATTTAAAACTATAAAAAAACTGATTGTTACGTTTTTTTTTATTTCTCTTATAACATAATTATAACATCTCTCATAACATTTCAAGAATAAAATTTAAAAAAAGACCATAAAGTGACTTTAATTTGCTTTAAATAAAATTTAACTGAATTTTTTAATGAATTAAAAGTTACCTCTCAGAAGAAAATTAAAGATTTACAATTAACATTAATATCTATGACATCATTAATTCAACCATGCTGCATTAGACTAATGTCAAATTTAATTAAAATTGCTATCTTTTGGAAGAAAAACGTTGTTCAAATCTCCTTGTTGATATAAAATCATAAAGCTTTCAATTATCATTTTACCTGATGTTATTTGCATAATGGAAATATGTGAAAATCATTAAAACTAAATTATTAATTAGGTTTTTACTCAATAAATTAATCATATTTACCTTAAAAGAGGAATGAAATTAACTGTTGTATATGAAAATTATATTTAATTGATTCTTGCCATTCTTCTAAGTCCTTATTTGAACTATAAATCTAATTTCATTTAAGTTTCTGTGAGAAATTTAAATGAAATTAGTTTCTAAATAGCTTAATTGAAATTAGTATCTAAATGCCAAAATACTTTTTGGCACTCTAATATCCAGCATGATAACAAATGCTTGATTTTAGTTTTTCTACTCATAAACTGGATTCCTACCTCAAGCAAAAATGCTTTCATAAATGTACATTTTATTTTAACTGAATTCACCTTCTCATACAAAACAATATTAGTACGGGGACTAATAATCAACTCACAATAAATATACTCTTTTTTTACTGCACTCCTACAAAATATCAGATTTTAAAATTTCAATTTATAAAAGAAAAATTTAAATTTTCCATCAAAGTATTTTAATTTAATCAAGTATTTTTAGTTATATGTAAATAATTTTTAAATTATTTATAAAATTTGTTCTGAATTACTTGCAATTTTCTACCGTAAAGCGAAATTTGCTGAGCAGGTTTTTTGTTTAAAATTTCTAATTTTCATCGAATGAATTAAATTAGTTATCTCTGTATGTCATTTATATTTATTAACATATCATTTGCAACATTTTACTTTTTTATGTAAGTATTTTCATCTCATGCTGTTAAATTGAGCTACTGATGAGACACAAAAAAAAAGTCAAGTATATTAAATTCTCCAGTTGTAAGCGCAACTGGCCTTTTCAGCAAATAAAAAGTACCTACTATATGGAAAAGTATTTGTATAAATATTTCAGTTTACATACCTCTCATTACAAAAAAATTATTGGACTCGCACATGCATTCATAGAAAATAAATCAAAATACTACAAAAAGAGTTAAGGTTATAGAATTTATGCAAACGTCACCAAAAAGGATAGCATTACGTTACAAACCTCCGCAAACTTCAGTCTGCTGTAACAGTCTGTTAATGGGTGCACCTGTTCTTCTTTTGAGATGCGTGATGAACAATATAAACTTGTGTGAAACATCCATTAAATATTATAATGGCTCTATACTATAGGAGTTAAATATGTAAGCCTTATATTTATTTTTACGAAGATGGTTATCAATAATTTCCTATTAAACAGTTAAAGGCATCTGTTCGGCACAGGATTAAAATATTTGACGATTACTTTTAGTGTAGAGCATATTTGTCAGCTGGGTTGACTAGTCAGATCTTTCAAATTAAACCCAATATGTGCACCTTGTCCAACGAACTTGAAACTCAAGTTTAATGTCTTATTCGACTACCTTCTAGACCATAGTTTCCCAAAGTGGTCCAGGTGGACCCCCAGGGATCTATAGAAGATCATATGGGGGTCCACGTAGACGTGAAAAGAAAACAGGGGTTCACAAGTTGTAAGTGGGAGTCCATGAAAAATTTTCTGGTTTTCATAATAAAGAACAAAAATTTTGGCTTGGATTTGCCTATCAACGTACGCAGGTAGCATCATTCACGAGGTAGATACTCAAAAATATTCGAGACTCAGTTCAAACACAGAATTCAGTAGAACAATAGACAATAATACAAGTGTACACCACATGTCGAGTCTTGCAAAGTGGCGCTCGTCCGGGATGCTTGTTTAGACCTGCAAAGGGATGAAATGCCACTTGTGCTGTGCTTGCAATCTACATTAGTATAAATACGAATGCCAAAAACAAAACGTTACTGATTTGTTTCAGGGATTTTAAACATAAAAGTGTAACTGTCAGTGAAGCGATGCAGTGTTTGCAGTGCCGGAAAAAATAAGTATCTGCCTATTTGTTATACATATATTTATTGTATATTGTAATTTATCCATCATATTATATTTGTTTTACTACTTGAGTTTTTGGTAGGTAGTTATATAGTAAAAATTATAAATACTGGAGATTATTCTAAACTTCTATAAAAAAGAACAAAAAGCCAGAGAAGATTAAACTTTAGGTACCTAGGTATTTTTTAGTTTAAGTAGTTTTTGTTAGTACTTAGGTACTTTTTGTTTGCAGCAAGGGGTCTATCAAAAAAATAGTAAAACTTTGAAAGTGGTCCACGAGAAAAAAAGTTTGGGAACCCATGTTCTAAACGAAAAGTAGTTCTTATTCATCAAGTCTACAAGCTTATGAAGTGCTGTCCTAAAAATACTATATATTGGTTATGTAGTTTTCAATATCTTAGAAATAAGTAAGCTGTTGAGTGCTTTTATTCATCTTATCTGACACACTTTCTATGGGAATCAAGATCATGGCTTCGTAAGAACCAGGGAATTAGTTGGAAGTAAGATTGATGTTCAGTAAACTAATTTTAGAACTCTCTAGCAACAAGGTCCGTCTCCATCAAAGTTAAAATGCAACATTGTAAGATCCAATTAATTTGCTTGTTAATCTGCTGCCAATTAATCTAGGTATGGTATGGCAGTTTTCTTACACTTATTAACGACAAGACTTCCATGTCAGCAAAACATGCTCTATATCATGATAATCCAAATAGAGGTAGTAATGCAAGATGGATTCATGGCTTTGTGAGCTTCTCGCTAAATTCGATGTCTTTCATCACTGCAAAATGATATGTCGCTTAATTCACCTGGCCACATTCCTCGTTTTCAATACTCAGTTGCCCAATACCTTTTTCCTAACTCCACTGCATTTCAGAAAAAAATATATAGTTTTCTTACAGACAGCTAATTATGCACTTCTGATAAACTAGTGCTAATAATAACTCTTTTCTCAAATGGTGAAATATCTGTGGTTTTTCCAAATTTACCTCATTAAACTTTAATTCTGCTATCAATTTAATGATGAGTAACCCGTGTTATAAAAAATTAACATACATCATCCCTTTGAAGTATCTAAATAAAATCCCAAATATTTCTAATTTAATGTGTGTAATGGAATGCATAAGTTAAACGCACACTTTGTCATTCCACAAAATGTGCGATAATCTTAAGTATAATTAATAATATATTAATAATAAAATGTATTTAGTGATTTAATATCAATCTTGTGGTTCATAGAAACTTTTTTCATGGATCTTTACCTGATTATCCTTCATCGTATTGAAAATATTAAAATATAAAAGACACTTTCAAGTATTTTTAGTAGCTATTACTTTCCTGTGTTTATTCACAATTTCTGGTATTATGTACCCTATTTATATATTTGTATTGATTGTCCACAGTTTGAATTGTTTAGTACATAACATTACATGAGCAGAATTCAAATCTTAAATTAACAATCCTTATGCTCTATTCTTTGTATTGAATGTGCATTCGTAATGTTCTCTCTCTCTCTATTTTTATTTTTACTTATTACTTTCTCTACTTCTTCATAACACATTGAAATGTATGTTGTATACTCATTGTTCAGTTAAAGTTTATTACGTATTGCAAAATTTTACAGTGAAGAAAACATTGTACAATAATGTAAAGCTTGTATCTGTAATATGATAACAAGTGGAAAAAGAATTTTAAATGTGCAAAAAATTCCTATACCAGATGGGTTTCGGTGTGACGAAAAAAGTTGTAGAAAAAACAATGAACATAAAAAATACTAACTGATTGTGGGATTATGTTGTTATGTGAATGAAAGATTCTTTCATTAATTAATCATTTCGTTTATTTATCGAAATTGCTTGTTAAATTTGTATATTCTAACTGCACAATTATTCCATAATATCAATATTTAAAAGTTAATGTTCACCGGATTTAAATATATTTACTTATTTATAATAAGCATTTTTAATTTAAAGTATCATAGATGTATTAGGCATTTAGAGATGGAATTAGGAGAAAACTTTACATGTGTATTCACAATTGTTTGGAAGCTTTAAATCTACGTGGATCATCCAAGATCAATTGCTTGGATCGTACAAGGTATTAGAAATATATGATTTTTATCGTATTATATCGTGTTTTTATCACATTGAAATTTTTAATCGCATGGGAAAATAATATTTAATAATTTTACTATTGTCATATTTTTTTAATATACATTGTTGTTGTCGTGTGACAGCTAGGCTGGCAATATGGAGTGCGCTGCTCCACTTTTTCAACTGAACCATATTTTGGTGTGGAGGCCATTTTCTTCAATACACACATGCCATAGGGACACGTTTATAGGGTAAGCAACCATTTACACCTCATTCATACAAGGAAAGGACGAAGACAGGATAGATAGAGCGAGAAAGTACATGCATGCTTGAAGTGGGATTCGAACCAAGACCTCCCTATCCGTAGTCAGAGACTCCGACCACTAGACAGGGTGGGCGGCTTTAATGTACATTAAAATCTTCTAAAAGAATAGAGGTATAAATGCTTAAAATGGCCTTCTCTCATCTGTTATCTATAACAATATTATTTTATAATTCAAATCTGTATATTATTTATTTATTTATTTTAGAGTAGAAGACACATCTTGAAATGAACGTAAATATTTACCATTTTCATATGTGATCCATTTAGGTTACTTTTGGGGATAATGTAGGCTAACTTAAAAGCACTATCATTAAAATATTTCTCAAAACATGAAAGGATGTGACAGAATTTCCATAAATGCTACTCTGAATGCAAACAGCTATGAATGTATTTATTGATCTAAGAGTCCAGGCATGAATATAACATAAATACATCAAGACGAATGATTTGTGATTGTAGAAAGATTTCATAAATTCGTAAATGCTTTTCAACTCAACAATCGAATAGGGCATATTCTGAGGATATATTTCATCACGCTTTCACCTGTCACATTTTCATTTCAGGAAAGTCATTTACTGCAAACTTTAAAGCTCAATAAATAATTCAGAAATTTCATTTTAAGTAATAAATTGATATTTTGAGTTTAAGCACATACTGTCAAATTTTTATAATGAAGTGTATCGAAATTTTAAAAACGGACAGAAAATATTTTCCAATACGTCCACTCTTTGTTTTGCTTTTCATAATATAAGTAAATTTATCTCACCTTTATTTTTCATTATAATATCTAGAATAAATACATTTAACCTTACGACAGTCAGAGATATATTTCTGTATTGAGGTATAAATATTCCTACAAATAATCATTTGAACCAGATGAATCTCGAAATTCTCTCCAAACTTCATATCTGTATTTTGTGTAAATGGGTTCATTTTGTGTGTATCCCAAAGATTTGATGTTTTTAAATCATCCTGATTGATAATACTGAAAATTATCTCAACAATTAATATTATTGGACAATTATTCCATAATATCAATATTTAAAAGTTAAGGTTCACTGGATTTGAATATTATTACTTATTTAAAATAAGCCCTTTTAATTTAAAATATAATAGACACATACAAGTTATGTAACAGGCAATTAGATGGAATCTTAACTTTTAAATAATGATATTATGGAATAATTGTCTAATAATAATCTTAATTGTTGTTATAATTTTCAGTATTATTAATCAAGATGTTTGAGAAACACCAAATCTTTGCGATGCATTCAAAATTAACCCATTTACACAAAATACAGAAATAAAGTTTGGAGAGAAATTTAATGAAAATATTAATTTCACTCAATCATCCTGATTAGTTATCCTGAAAATTATCATTGCTGAAAGAATTATGTAATTTATATGAATTGAAGTACTATCTATCTTCAGTTGAATAATTTTTAGAAATGGGTTATTTTTAACGAATCCAAAGATTTGATATCACTCACTTATTCTCTAATTAAAAATCTTGTTAATCAATCAAAAAAATTCTACAATTATATATTTAAATTAGATTAATTGAAAAAACTCCCAAATCTTTGGCACTGTATTTTGTTAAAGCATTTTATTTTTATAGTACTCAAACATTTATTGTTGATAAATCATCCTGAATAATTCATTGCTATGATTTAATTCACTCACTACTTTTATCACTTAAAAACAAACTGTTTTAAATGTCCCTCAAACCATTATAATGAATCGAATCCCATCTGTGAGGTGCTTGCTTGGAAGTTTTCTAGGGTTCCTTTTTTTGCCACTCTTCTTTACCTGTAAAAAATCCTTTCTAAAGACAATATGTGTTGGATGCTAAAATGACTTTATTCGGTTATTAGGCTGGCGCAACAATGTGGTATTAAAATAAAACTTCTGAATAATGAATGGTAATTACCACATGAGATAGTGATTTATCAAATTCTGTAAATAGAAGTCTGAAGCTCATTTTTGAATTGTTATTTTATAATATATTTGTCAATAAAGTACAATCTATAGCTTTTATCACCTTGAACTTATTAGAAATCATTTATAATACGCTTTTTTAAAACACACACACAGTGCATGATTTTTTTTTCTCTTAAAAAAGATGTTTTTCAGAGAATTGATAGTTTCTGACTTAATTTTGAATCAAATGTATCCTTAATAACTGTAGAAATTTTTTATTTCATAGTTTATTTGTAAACCTCTAAAAATTATTCTTAAAATTGATTTGGTAAAAGAATTGTCTCAAATTGTCTTACAGATTTTCAAAATTGCAAAAATATTTATTTCGCTTTGATTTAATTTTTTAAAATTGTTAATAATACCTACATGCACAACGAACTTGATATTACAGATACTAACTTAATATTTTACAAAATCTCAATTAACTATTATTTTCATATGATTTGCACACTACCTACTTTTTAAAAGAACAATTTAAACATTTCGTCTTCTTAAAAACAGCGTCCAGTTTTTTATTTTCATTCATTTGAAATTTTTATTAAAGAAAATGAATAAAGTGCATCAAATAACTAATTATATTCAGAAATTCCAAAGAAAATATAATCAAATATAAATATTACAAATAAAATACTACACCCAATTTAATATATTATTATCTACGTAAATTTTGTTTCTTACTATTATTCTTGAAAGTTCTAATATTAAACGAACTGAGATTTGACTATAATAAAAAAAATTATTTTGAATTGCTTCAAGATTATTGATTGATATGAAAATGCATCGCATATAATGAAACATATTTGAAAGGTGTTTCAAAAATAATCGATAAATTATTTTCATGTTAAAATGTATCAACTAAAGCACCCTCTGATAATGTTACACGCTTTTACACATTTTATACATTTTCAATACTGTTATTGTTTCTATGATAAACTGAAATTTCTAATTTGATCCAATATGCTGTTTATAAGTTTTTAAAAAATTTATTCGACTATCTGATCAAATACGATTTGTTAATGAATTATAATTGTTTATTTACTATTTCTGATACAAATTAGCCTAATGTTTTAAAATACATATTAATAAAAAAATTTCAATATTCATCTAGTAAATCAAATACAAAAACATAAATTTCCATTAATTTTATATACAGATTTTTTTCTTCATAAGAAATAGAATTTTGGTAGCTCATTTTATCATAAAACTAATATCAATGAAAGTTATTTGTATTTTAAACATTGTATAGTTTGTAACAAAAATACGATTGAATGTATGCTTTTAAACAAATCTTTCTTAACATTTACTTTTAGAAGCATAAATCTGAGTTGAGGTAAAAACTAATAAGACCTAATTAAAAGAATTATTTATTCCTCAAGACATTTATATCAACAAAAAGCAATTATTCACCCTTTTTCAAATACAAACTAAATCACTTAAAATAGTACAAATGAAAAAACTAAATTGAATAATTAAATTTTAGTAAACTTAATAATAACAAAAAACTTTATTTTTCACATCTAAAGCTATTATGTTGGCATGTTGAACTTATTGAATCTTATTTATATTTAATGACATTTTTGAGAAAAAAAAATAATCGTAAGAAATCGGAATATAATTTAATAAGTCATACGTTAGCCAAATCTTATATGACTGATGTGATCCTGCTGAAAAATTTCAACCGTGATACTATTATAATAGTTAACATAATTTCTTGAATTGATCGGATTAAATAAAGTTAAAATATACAGTTTTTATAACATTAAAAACTCTGAGTCTTTTTTTATAATACGCTGAAATTTAAATTATAAATGTTTACTCTTTTAAATTTGAATCAAAATCTTTTCGTGCTTTTAAATCACTGCATTTTATTTTTATTTTTTCTTAAATTTTTATAAAGAATAAAAAAATATGTTACAATTTTAAATTTAAAAGTGTTAAATACTAAATCATTTTATAAACATTTAACTACAAAGAAGTTTTAATCAAAAAATGTACTTTATATTTATTTCAGAAAAAGGCAATTATTATAAAGATTTAAATTTTTTACTTCAAGAAAGTAAAAACATTTTATTATTCAAAAGAAGTTTATGTTTGATAAAAATTGCTTTTGAAGATTTTGGCTGTAGTTTGCGAATTATATTTTCAAATTTAATTAGAAGCAAAATATTTCATCAAAAGGTTTTAAAATTAATTTCGAATAAAATCTGATTAAAATGTAGCTATTTCTTAAATTTTTGTTCAAAAGATTCATGTGAACACAAACTCTCTTAGTTCGTATAAACATTCAAGATATGTGAAATTATTGAATTATTTTAATTTAATCTTCAGTAGTTGTGTCAAAAATTCAAATATTTATGGATTTTATTATTTTTGGATTTTCTGAAGTCTAATTCAGCATTTATGGTAATGTTATACATTAAAAAATATAGATTACGTTAAATTTTATAAAAAGTTTAAACTAATATTTATTATTATTGTTTACAATTTCTATTTTCTGACTAGAATAAGTGTTAGTTTTGCTACCGAGAGGTTGTGGATTCTATTCCAAACCCAGCTGAAGATTAGTCATATTCATTAATGGCAGCTGCGAAACTAAAACAGATCGTAGTATCAAGATCCTCCAAGGAAAAAAAGATACCTCTGAAGTGGTACAACAACCCTGGGTATTATTTTCTTGGCACTTGCTTCTACACTATAAAAATCCGTAAACATTCAGAGTGACGGTTTCACAGACACTGTATATTCCACAATATAGAATGCTATCAATTTCACCTTTTAAAGTGCCAAAAAATTAATGTACCAGAAATGACTGGTAACTTAAATAAACAGCTTCAAATATAACTTATTTAAGTTGACATTTTATCTATTTTTATGTATGAGAATTTATATCGTTTTTCATTTTATTTTAAATTGAGAAGTCATTTCTTTAAAAATGGTAACACTTAAAAATGATTATTAATGTGTCTACTGTTATGCAAAGCGGGTTTAGAGGAAAGATATTTTCATAGGGGCATAGAAATGTGTATGTTTGTAAATTTATATTGATTTTCATTTAAAGATAAAAGTACTCGATAAAAACAAATCTGTGGTGAAACTTTTTTTTGGGTGTTTTGGTCAAGAAGTGATTTGAAAATTTCGGTTAATGCATATTTTATGATAGAAATGACGTCAAAATTCTAAGAAGAACAAAAAATAGGGTCATTAATCTTATTTTCACTATGATATTGAAAAAGTAAATAAATATTCTTTAAATTAAGGATAAATATACCGTTTTTATATAATCTCATATCGTATACCAGGAAAAACTAGAAGTAACTGTTTTGGGAATAATATATCTACTTTCATCTGTCAAATGGTGTGTTTTGAATCCTTTTTTATTTTACAAAGAAAGATTCAAAACTTCATAGTTGCCCAATAAATAGGTTTAAAAACTTAAATAGGTTTTAATAAAACCTATTTCTTCATGAGCACTGAAGGTTATTCATTTAAAAGAAGGTAATTTTCAAATTGTCAAAACAAAATTTTAAATTTAGTTTAATTATTTAAGCCTAGGAAAAAATGCATCATAAATTTAACGTTTTATTATATGCTGTTATGATGCTTGAATTTCACTAAAAAAGAGTACATTACAGTTATTCACTAATTCCACTCAAGTTAATGTAATTTTATTATATACTTAATTCACTTCAAATGCATGCATAAAAAGCCAATTTTCCTTCCCATAATAAAATAATTTTCGATATTTTCATTTTACCTTGCTATTTTTTTATAATTTGCTCGTTTCTAATACACACAGACACACACACGCACACACACACACACACACACACACACACACACACACATATATATATATATATATATATATGTATATATATATATATATATATATATATATATATATATATATATATATATATATATATATATATATATATATATATATATATATATATATATATATATATATATATATATATATATATATATATATATATATATATATATATATATATATATATACATAATAAACTTTGATTTTGATTCATTTTACAGCTGTGTCAAGAAATTATAAAATTAATGTCAAATGGATATTTTTTGTACACATTTCAGAATATGATATACACTCCTTCATTTTCTTTTGTTATGGCCTCAAAAATGTTACATATTTAGGAAACAATAATAATTTTAGATATTTTATATCCTAAATAAATTTACTAATGTTTTTCAACTATCATCTCTACCTCATTTTAAATATAGCTGCCTAATAATATCGTTTGTGGTAAAAAAATGCACTTAAAAACAAATGAATTTATAATAAATTTTAGAATTCTGCTAGATATCAAAATTTATTTATTCATAATTTAAAATAAAAGTCATTGTTAAAAAATAAATTTTAATATCTTGATTCTTTCTATTATTACAATAATAAAATTTTCATTAAAGACGTTCACCTTTCTTAAATGCTAAATTTGAAAATTTTAGAACGATATTCAAATATTGATACAGAATTTTAATTATACTTTAATGTTTTAATTCGAATTACTAATGTTTTATTTTTATATTTCTTAAATAATATTTAATTTATTATGTAAAAGGCTTAAACTTAGATTTAAAATCCTCAAATTTCACGCGAATCATTATAAATATTATAAATACTAAATTTAAAATTACAATATTTTCTCTTTAATTTTAACTATAAAAAATTATCAATTGTCGTAATTCATATTATTAAAAATATTAATATGTATTTTATTTTGCTTGCAGTCATAATTTCTATGGCAGAATTAAACCTGTTTAATTCCTTGAAATGTAGCAAGTTAAAAAACTCAAATATTAAATTTAATACCTTTAATTATCATAACATTTATAAATTATAGAATATTCTTTTTTTTATGACGAACAATTTTGATAAAAAAATTTCTATTTCTTAAAACAAAAATCAGTTCATAGAACAAAAGAAATTGCAAGACTGATAAAAAGAAATTACTAAAGTTAAACTCATATCGGAACTGTGGTATATGTAAACATCTTTAAATATTCCAAACAAATTCCAACAAAATTTCTTAATGCCGTGTTCCTTCACTTCGAAAATTTCAGTTTCTACAACATTAGTCTTAATGAGCAACAATTATGAAAAACATTTTTCATTAATTGCAACTTTCAATAGTTTTGTAATTGTATTGTAATAAATAATTCTTTCTTCACACATTCCACTATTCCTCTTTAATTTCATTACACCATCAACGTGTAAGGCGCTAAAAAATAACAATAAAATATAATAAAAATTACCTCATTTTTCTTTAATTATCATTTAGAACTTTCTTTTGAAGATGAATAAAAATGTTTTTCTGACGAAACATTCCTCTCAAATAATTTCAGAATTCTCATTAATTCTGTTACTAATGTTTTAAATCACTCATTTAACTAAATGTGATAAAACTATTTCCTTACACGAAGTATTAGAGAACTTTTAAAAAAATATGTTATGAACAAAAATTCATCGTTATTTAGATAGATTCTCAAGTATTTACTCTTTTAATAATCACAAGCCAAGAAGTAATTTAACATGCCCTTTGTTTTTTTAAATACCTACTGACAAAACTATCACAAGCTTAGATTTACTTTTTTTTTCTTTTTAGATACAATGTATTTTAGATGGAATACTCAATAAAATACTCAATATATATTTATGCACAGTATCAGTTGTAAAATATATTCTTTGAAGTGCTAAGTAAAATTCCTAATATTATTATTTTATTAACTTTTTTTCATCATATTATCCTTTATTTAAACATTCTAAGTCACATTCATTCGTTTATTTTTACACACAAACCTTTGCGGATTTAATTCCTCAATTTGATCCTATGTATAATCTGCTCAAGTTAATTTCCAATAAACAAGAATGCGTTTCTTTAACGAAGACACTGTTATATTAAAATTACCTAATAAAGGAAATAAAATATTAATTCGTTTGTAGTGATGCTGCTCAAATTTAAGAGACATTTTCCTATTTTTATTAATTCTCTATATAAAACCTTTCTAAATAAACCTTTAAAACATATCATATATTACTTCGAAATTCCTCTAATAAAGTGTAATTAGTAATAAGATGAAAAACTGCATAATTCGTATTCAGTAACATTATTTCATTTTAAGGTACTTTACTAAATTACAAAAACTTACTCTTTCTAAATGTAGCAAATATATGAAACTTATATATATATATGTAATTTTAAATCATCAAATAAAACAATTTCATCAAATTATCTCCCTATAATATATATTTCTTAGAAAAACTGTTTGTAAAATTACTTATTTTAATCTTTAACTGCGATTAATATTTTTAACAATAGTTAATATACATTAAAATCAGTGCAAAAATATTCCTCTGATGATTTCATAACAATTCAAAAATAATATGGAAAGTGTCGCAATTAATTATTATCTTTTATTTTATATATGCATGTATTTTAACATGTATTTATGTATTTTAATTTAAATATGCATTTATTTTATCAAAGAAATCCTTAAAAAAATATCATACAGGTGTGTGTTTAATTAATTATTTAAGTGATGCAAAAATGTTATTATGTTTTAATAGAAATTCAAAAGAAAATTAATAATAAGTAGAACTACTATTTAACTATGATCTTATGTATTATACTTTCTTTTTTGCATTCTCATAATTTTTAAACGCAAATTAAAAACAAAACATATAAGTAATCTATTTAATAATATTTATTGTTTCTTTATGCAAATTAAAATTCCCCCTAAATTAAATTTAAATTAAAACTAACTATTTTAAATTCTAGGTTAAATATAAATTGAAACTAGCTGCATTAATTTATAAAATTAACTACAATACAAATTAAAATTTTCTCTAAATTAAAGTTCCCCTAATTTATTCTATTTGTGAAAAATAAACTAGAATACAATTTCACTTAATACCTCGAGTTCATTTATAAGTGAATTATCAAGTGTAGGCTATATACTTTAATTTTATCGACAGCTTTATTGTAATATATATTTGAAACTATTATAATATAACAAAACCAGAGAGCTTCATATAAATTAATAGTTGATCGCTCGAAAAATGTGTTTTACTTAATCCTAGTAAAGGAGAAAAGGATGATGAATTTCATTTTTTTGAATAGTAGCTGGGAATATTTCAAATTTCCCTCCTTTTGCAAAACATAAATTCGGACAGTTATAAGCAAACTGCCCTACAAAACGTTCCACTTGTTTTGTCATCTAAGATTTTTAAGTTTGCCAAAGATACTGAAGCAAAAATGAGCGTTCAGTAAAAACCCAGTTCAAAAGAAGAAAACAATGATTTTAGCACGGTTCTTATAAAATATTAAAAATAATTGCTCAAATTAATTTCCTACAAAATCTTAAAAACAACTAGTTTTAAAACAGTCCAATTGATGTCAAAATTGCTTCTCCCTTATACCAAAATAAGAACTTACATAATTGATTTTAATCTGAAATACACCGCTTTCTAAAAAATTGGTTTCGAATTGAAGACAAAAATAAGTGCAGGATTTTGTGGCTTTCTAATAAATAAATAATAGTACATACTGCAGCTAGCGGCAAAAGTAAACACTTTCTCTACATCTGTTTCTCTTTTTCTCAGCTGCAATAATAACTAAAGCTCTCACGATTGTTTTTATTCTATATTCTGATCTCTAAAATATAACTTTTGAAAGTTATTTTATTTTTGAATCAAAATTTTTTGTTAAATTCGAAGAGCTGGTAAAATATTTGATGATATATATTCCATAATATTATTGAAGTGAACATTTTAAATTATAAATAAATTATTTGCAAACAAAACGGAACTTTCTTTAAAAGTATCTAAAAAATATTGATGAAATGCAGTTTTGTGAAAATTGCTGTGTAAAATGTAGAATATTTATGAAATGTTGCAAGCTTCCAAAATTTTCAATTTTTACGTAAACAGTAGTGAATCTACTATTATAATATAGAAGAGTTTATAGGTTTACTGGGGGATATTAAGCAGATGGAATATATATATATATATATGTATATATATATATATATATATATATATATATATATATATATATATATATATATATATATATATATATATATATATATATCTTAAATTTCGTTATTTAAATACATGTCATATAAATTATATTGTGGTACATGAATGTGTAATGATAACATACATAAGTTAAAAAGAAATTAAAAAATTTTGCTAATATCTTCTAAAAATGCTTTTAGCACAGATTAAGAATTGTTTTTGTGTATTGAAATAAATTTTACATATATAGGAAATACAGAATCTTATATATATATATATATATATATATATATATATATATATATATATATATATATATATATATATATATATATATATATATATATATATATATATATATATATATATATATATATATATATATATATATATATATATATATATATATATATATATATATATATATATATATATATATATATATATATATTGTAATATAATAGTATATAATGTACTTTATAATGATATACTTAGTGTATTTTTTTATCTTGTTAGACCTAAATAAGTGAAATAATAGTTGGAACTTACTTTTCGAAATTGATAATAAATGCTAATAGTTTGCAATTCAACATAATTACCAGTCACATATAACTTTCTACATCATTAATGAAAACAAATTAAAAAATTTATCATTCAAATTGACAATAAACAAAAATAAGTTAGAATAAAGCGTTCAAAATTAAATTCGGAAACATTTTTATTTCTGTTCTATATTATATTATACTAGTTTCATATTAATTAGCATTGAAAAAATAATTTTAATATACAGCAATGTATTCCTTTTAAATTTTCCAAGTATAGAGAAAATAATTCACTCTCTTAATGTTAGATATTTTTCAACTATTTCCTCTTTCTCGGTTTTAGTTTTTTTTTAACAAAATTATTAAAATATTTAGTAACAATTACACAATCACTTAAAATTATTATTCTTTTTATTTTAGCTGATATTCTTTTTAAATAGACATGTGTTTTTAAATATTTTATTCAAAATGCTTAACTATGTCTGAGCAGAGAAATAATATTTTACTCAATTGTAACTTTCCAATATATCTTGAAAAGAAACTATTTAAAGTGATTACTATTTATTAAATTCTCTACATCGAATTTTATCTTTTTATTTTTATAATTATTCTTTCTTTATTTTGTCCCATATTTATTATTAAGAATTCTTCATGAATTTTTATTTAATTTTATATTTTCTCTTATTTGTGTTGATATTTTTCAAAATGAAAAAACTACTTAATTTTTTTTGATACTGTCTTATATTTCATTAATGTGTTGCTAAACAATATCAAGAATACAGGGGACAGTGGATCAAGAAGGAAAATGCTTGGTGTATATGCCATTCCTCCTCCAACTGGTTAATAAAAGCAAAAAAAAAAATGTTGGATAGAATCTCTTAGGTCAATAGATCGTGACCGAATATTTGTGTAGTAGATTGGCACATGTTCGAGTCAATCCACGAAGGTCTTTATTATGTTGACTATGTGACGTTGATAAGGGTCTACGTCTAATGTAAAACTGAAGATATTGGAATGGTCTGACGGACAACTTATCCGGTTGTATGCTCTAATAGGACAATAGAGAATATAGTGTATTGGTGAACCTTCTTTACCCCATGAACATAAGAAGGTTTCCTTTCTGTCAAATCATTTACAAAATGAGGCGAATGGACCGTGGTTGGAAATGGAATAAGTGAGGTATTCAACAATAGTAAAATAATTAGAGGCTACTTTAGGAAAAAGAGTTTATGTACATCACCCTTGTTCTGCTGTTTCCCAATAAATTCTTGATTTAGTGTATGTTGTTGAAGAAGATTTTCATATGAGATTTTGGCCATTTTATTTCAATAAATCGGATGTTATTGTCTATTGCTGTATGTTTTGTAAGAAAATCTATCCTATCATTTACTCATGGACTTTGATCCACTTGACACGGGGTTCCCAGTAGTGCTGGTGTACTCCGAGAGTATCTTGGATTTTATGTATTAAAAGGGGTGTAATATTTGGGTTACCTATTGCTTGAATTCTAGAATCACTATTGCTCCAAATGGTGAAGATGCATAGGTTATGGGTGGTTTGGTTTGTTTGTCGCTCAACGGTAATTTTTGCACACGAGGACTAATTAGACCGGGACCTACGGCTTAAAGTGGATTCCGAACCACTACAAACATCCATGCCCAAGCTAAGATTCAAACCCACGAACTGTTGAACCGAAGACATAGGTTATGGGTGACTGCATAATCCAATGTAATTGAGAATGATTATTGGGACTGGTGAAGTTTAACTTGAGACAAATGTATTGCTTGGAATTTATATCAAATAAAGTGAATACTGCACCAATGTATATTTTTGATCCATTAGTGAAGAGATTGAGGACAGAAAGCTACTTGTTGGAGAGGTGCTATAGTCTTCATCTTTGGCGCTGATAAATTTTAATGCCTCTTGTATTTTTAATGTAAACTTAATAAATTATAGGTTTTAATGTTTGTGTACCAATAAGTGTTATGGTCCTTATTTAAAAAATAAGGAATTTGAAAGCCTCTTCTTCTAACTTTTTTTGGAGAGATGGTAATCCGGATAAAATTTGAAGAGCTGCAACCAAATATCAAGGATACAGCATAGTATACAAATTAAACAAATGATATAAATTCGAAATTTATAAATTAGAATTGCTAAATGTGAATGCCATCTAATTTGATTTCCTTCTTTCGAATTTTCTAAAAATCAAAAATGCTATTGTTATTTAAAATATTGCATTTAAACCATAAATAAATATTTGCTAATGCTTTATGAAATAAATGTTGATTTTAACAAAAATAAATTTTTGAGTCATTAAACTAAATCATAGGACATGATCACTTAATAAAAATAAAATATAAAAATTGATAGCTTCACTTCTATCGTGTCATAGTTTAACGTAAATATGTTCTGTAAATAATCAGTTTTTCTCCTACACTTAAATGAAGCCAAAGTTTGCATTTTAGAAATCTACAAACTCTTATAATACTAAATATTAATATAACTAAAGTTTGAAAAATACTAATGCATATTTGGAGCGTATAATATGAGCCAATACGTTCTTTAAAAATGTTTTTTAATAAATTTAGTATTTTGTTTGTGTGTAAAACTAAGGAGGCCGTGATTAAATACTATAATGAAGCACTGTCTCAAAAAGTAAACCGATTCTCTGTAAAATAATTTTTCGTGTTTTGTGAAGCTAATAACTTTCAATTTTTTTTAAGTAACAAGCATAACTTTCTATGAGGATAAAAATCAATTAATAAACAAGAAATATTAAAAGTATAAATATTTGTTCGCAAAAATAATAACTGAAAATAATTATCAAAAAGTCTGCTTAAATTGTATTCAACATTACTTAACGTTCTCATAATTTTTTTTTAAGTTTTTAAGTTTTTTTTAAATTTTGCTTAAGTTATTTAAAAATTTCCTGACGGTATTTACAATGCTTTCATTCAAACAATGTAAAAAATCTTTTATCAAATTTAGAGGTTAAAAATATCAGAAATTATTTACAACATTTTACACTAAAATTACATCAAAAATTTTTACTTAAAAATAATCCTTAAATTTTTCAATTTTAAATTATTTTATTCCTCCACTAATCTATTACCAAAGATTTTTTTCCCTGTTCCTATATAGCTTTTTATTTCTTAACCAAACATATATTTCCTATTTATGAATTTAAAAAATATTACATTTATTCAATTTTTGTCTGAAGATTAAAATTAAAGAACGGAATATATCATTTGAAAAATTCTTTTAATCTTTACAACAAATAAATTCAATTGTAATATAATGTAAATCGTCCCTATTTAAGAAATAAAACGGATTGGTGTGAAATCTCTTATGTAACTTATTTTATTAAACAATTATGTTCAATAACTAGGATCAATAATTTAGCAATATCTTTATGTTTATAAGTTGTAATAAAGTTTTTGTAGATTTTAGTTTTTATATTTTGATTTAATATGATTTTCTTTGCATTTTAGGAATGCTATACTATGGGTAGACCGTCCGTTACCTTTATGGAGTGTTCAGGTAGAAAAATAAATTATTATTTATGTCACTTTTGTTATAATGTAATATTTATATTGTTCTTTATTTATGTTTCGTATGTTCATGTACAACAGTCATTCACAAGCATATATCAAATATAAATATAAATTGAAGGAAATGTAATTATTTTATATTAGGTATATGATGAAATGTAAGCTTTTAAAATAGACTGGACTACATTTTTTTAAATTTTATAAATTCTTGCTTCCTTATAAACAATTATGAAAGAAAATCTTAACATCTTGATGTTGACATCGAAATTTTATATTTGTAAACTTCAGCAATAATGTTGCAAAATTAGAAATATATACTGAATGTTCCACATTTATTTTTTAAAATTAAATAAGTATAAATTTGATGTCAATCATTCTTATATAACTATAAACATTATTTAAATTTAAACTAAAATATTATCCAAAGTTAAAAGAGAAACTTAAAACATTACTTAACACAAATAAGAAAAGCTAGAATTTGAAATTAAAAGTTGTTTGACATGTGACACTATTTTCTTTTATATATAACAGACAATGTAACATACAAAATGAACTATTTCCATGAATATTGAATATATTACGACAATTTAAAAAATATCTTAATCGATAATATTAATATGTTTTGAGTTATAATAATAATTTTTCCAAATATTTAAAATAGGATTAGAAATGTATTTGAAAATAGATCAGTTGAAATTTCTAACACATATCTTTTCAGTAATGCTCTTGAGTTATGACATTAAAATCAAAGATTTTGAAATGCCATTAAAAATTTTATTGAACATCCTTATCAGAATAAAAAAGAGTACATGTTTTGTTCTACTTATTATATAAGTTTGAGAATATACATAAATTAAGAAATACTTCCTCAGTCTTCATTTTAAAAAAGCATTTAATGTCATTATAAGCTTCAAATTGTACATGTATCATTGTACCATAAATAGTTTTACTATCAACTTCAGTATAAACTCTATATTTTTGGTCTTTTATACTATACAGCCTATGTTGAAATTTAAAAACTTTTAAGCCATTGTTCAACCTATCGATCATTTACCATGCATTTTTTCATTTATTATCAAAATATATCATCATGTATCATCATACCAAGAAATTTCAAATTAAAGTTTCTTAATCAAATATAGTTTTACATATGTATCTACTAATATAGTAAAAAGTAATTTACTGCTATAGTTCTGGTAAATAGTTTTCGATTATACTAGAACACATTGCATTTAGATAATGTACATATGTAATCAAAAAATATTTATATATATATATATATATATATATATATATATATATATATATATATATATATAAAGTATTATTTATTTTATCATGATTTGCAGGTATTTATTTTTAGATATTTCTTTAAATAGCTCAATTATATTTAATGTGATATTTTTACTAAAATTATTTCGTAAAGAATTTTTAAAAATCAACATAAAAGACATGTTATTTTAAATATAAGTTTTAAAAACATATGTAAAATATGATTGAAGTTATGGCTTCAATATCTGTACAAATATTTGAAGCGGTGACTTTAAAAAAAAACACCACAGAATCCATCTATCAACATTAATTTGCGCAACTTTCCATGCCATTCTGTCACTAGAATCGTAGATTTAATAGCAAAATCAAAGCTTTGAGCTTGCCAAAAAAGAAGAAACGCCATTCAGAAAACCGTTCCAGTCGCTTTGGAGACGGCAATGTTTACGTTTTTTGGGTGGAATTAGGATTGGCAGCTGAGCAATCCCAAAATCCGAATAGCGCGCGACTGGAAAGGGTAATCGAGGGAATGCCTGGACAATGACTGGTGCATCGAAATTCCATTCAAATTGCCTGCGACGCACTCGGGGAATGTATGTCAAAAGTGATTACTTTGAACTGCCTAATTATTCGAGGGTGTGGCCGAAACAAACGCGAGACTGGTGGTAAAAATAACGCACAAATGGTAATCGTAGTTTATAACTTTTAATGTACATACTATTAAGGAAGTCATTATCTGTGATTCTCCATACCATTAGAGAACCAGTCGGGAGGCTTGGGTGCTTAAGCGAGAATACATAATATAGGATACACCGAAAATAATCTAATTTAAACTGAAATCGCATTGCTAACAAATCTTCTATTTTTAGCTATGGTATATAGACTAGTTTTAGTTCCAGAATAATTTATGAGATGTGGATGATTGCAGGAAGTTCTTATTGAATTCTCTTAAGTGATTTTTAAGGTTTACATAATTTTGTGTTATTACACCCTATTGCATCTGATGATGTTTAAATATTAAAAGACAATACTATTCAAAAGGGTTAAGTTTTATTTTCGTATTTATATACCGTCAATTATGATGGTTCATTTAGAATTTATATTTTAAGTACAAGAAACGAAATAAAATGCATATTATTAGGAAAACTTAATATTAATTATATTAAAACATTGCAAAATATATTTAAAACTATTAGACTTTATTTGGTCATAAAAATTGATATATGACATAGAATATAAAGTTTATAAGTCATTCTTTAAGTACATTATTTAATAAATAATATATATTTTTTAAATGATTTACTATACATGTATATAGATATTAATGAAAAATAAGCATTTGTAATTCTCGCTTAGATTGTTTTAGATCAATCACAAAAAGCTTAGATTGTTTTAGATAAATTAAATTGGTTTTCCACTTACAATTTCAAGAAATGAAACAATTAATTCAAGTAAATTTGATTTACTATCATACACCGAAATTATATGATTTTTAGAAATATCACGGAGAATATAAAGTACAATTGAAAAAAAATCTATTTAAGACATATTTTTACAGATTAATAAAACAGTATCGTTACAAAATGTAAAATTATTGAATTATATTACTTAAAAATTTAATATATAAAATATTAACATATCTTGACTCACTAATGTTAATAATTGTAAAAAGAAAATAAATATTAATTAAATTGCAATTAATTTATAAAAATAATGAAAGTAATAAAAATAACGATTAATAAGCAGTTTTATTAAAACAATATTTGTGTTTATTCAACAATGAGTAATAAAGAGCAAAGAGAAATAAGATCAGAAAATAAAAAATTTTACAGCAATTTTAATTATTTTATAATGAGATGAAAAATCAGCAAATACATTCCTATTGAAAGTATAGTGGTGTTTGCATATTACTTAAAATATAGGTTGAAAATTCGTCAAGAACAAAAATAAGTCCAGTAATATTTGTTGCCAAGTTCAGTACTATTTTTTAATCAAGATCAATATTGTTTTTAACTAATATCAATACAATTTATAATTAAGATCAATTCCATTTATAAGCAAGATCAATACTATCAAACAATGAATACAATAAATATTATTCATTTCATTATATATATTATAATAGTCCAATAAAATCAACAATATTTATGATTAAAATCAAAATTATTTATAATTTACATCAGTATATTTTAAAATCCGACCAATGAAATTTATAGTCAAGATTAATTATTAAAATCAATAACAATTAAAATCAAAATTGATAATATTTATGATTAAGATCTATAATATTTAAAATCAGATCATTACTACTAATAATCAATAGTATTCATAATCAGCATAATCTTCCAAGAAAACTATACCGAGAAAAATTATTTCCTTCCATTTGGGTTGAAAAGAAAAAGCTCATTTCTTTCGTTCATACACAAAGGTTTCACGTTTATATATTAAGCCTCATTTCGAATTCATTTTTAAGTGGTTTCAATATTAAAAAATATTGTTAAAATAAATTGTTTGAATTATATTCATAATCAGGATAATGTTTTATGTAAACTATACGAAGAAAAAATTTTTATCTTCCATTTGGGATACAAAGAAATTGCCCAATTTTTTCGTTCATACACAGCGTTTATATACCAAGCCTCATTTCGAATTCATTTTTAAGTGGTTTCAATATTAAAAAATATTGTTAAAATAAATTGTTAGAATAGTATTCATAATCAGGATAATGTTTTAAGTAAACCATACGAAGAAAAAATTTTTATCTTCCATTTGGGATACAAAGAAATTGCCCATTTTTTTCGTTCATACACAAAGGTTTCGCGTTTATATACCAAGCCTCATTTCGAAGTCATTTTTAACTGGTTTCAATACTAAACAATGCTGTTAAAATAAATTGTTAGAATATAAAATGTATTTTAAAGCGTTTTTTATTCGTCAGTTCAATGCATATATTCATGTAACAATTTTGTAACAAATTGAGAAAGTGGATAATATGCCTATCGGTGGAATCTTAGAGCAAAGACTTATTTCATGGTGCTTTGATCGTGGTGCTTTGTGGTGCTTTGATCAAACGAAAGAAACTCCCTGCTGACTTAAATTCCCATAGATATTAGCAAAGTGAGCTTGTCTTGTCCAAGTGTCTTAAGTTACATGTGACAATTTTGATTTTAAAGAAAGTATGCTTGTTTTCAGCAAAACAAAGTATCAGAATTTTAATTTAATCTTATATTTCCTATTTTTAATGCAATCGTATTTAAATCTTAAATAGTCGTTTTAACATATAATGTAATTTAGATAAATTTTCTAAAATGTAATTTAACATATTCATATAAATATCCACTGTACTATTTGCGCTATCCAAATTTAGAAACTAACGAAATAATTAAGTATCCCAATTTGCTATCATTTTTATGCGATAGTATGGTAATATTATCAGATATTAATAGTTTGATAAATAGATAAACAAATAAATAAACAGACAGAAAATATCTCTATTAATAACAATAATTTGTTGCATATATGTAATTTCTGTCATCAAATGCTGATAAAGATAGAGTGGTCGTAAAATTCAATTTGTTTTCTTCAAATTTAGTTTCATCATAGCTTGGTTTGGTTTATTTGTCGCTCAACGATCATTTTTTGCACACGACGGCTAATTAGACCGGGACCTACGGTTTAAAGTGGATTCGGAACCACTACAAACATCCATGCCCAAGGTGGGATTTGAACCCACGAACTGTTGAACCGAAGGCAAGAGCGCTAATCATTCGGCTGCCAGCTCGGCGTTTCATCATAGCAGACAATATTCGCATTTGTGTATAGATATATGCAAAAATGAGAAGATTGTCTGTTATTACGAAACTATACATAGTAGATATATAGATTAGATTAATTTAAATTTAGTGATTTCTAACCTAATGGAGAAGCAATCAGAAGCTGAGTAATAAAATAATCACCTAAATAGATAATCAGAAGCTGAACTATGCAAGAAAAGGACAGTATTTTATTTTATTAAATTTATTCTATTTAAGAATGGTATTTTATTTAGAAAAAAGTATTTTACTAAGGAATAGCTGAAATTATTAATCAACAGTGTCGATGTTATCTTCTTCGTGGTTAGAAAAATCTATACTATGTCTTATTGAAAGGAACTTATATAGTGGATGATACGGTGTTTTTCAAAGTATAAAAAAGGTCTTAGGAATTTGCTGACACATGAGTTTTTATAGATTACCCATTGACTTCAGTGTATAGTCAAAATGAGTGAATATTCGGAAATTCTATATTGTTTTAAATAGGCTGTTTTTAATAGAGAATTTATTTCGTTATTTAAATTTAGTTTAAATTCAATATATACATTTGGATTGTGAATTCAAACGTCAATATTATCCGTTAGTGATATTTGTATCTGATTTTAATTCTATTATATCAAATTATACACAGACTTTCTCATATAATGCGTTTCAATTTTCTGCGTTTTATTTCCGTAAGTTCCTTTATGGTAATTTAAGTATATTTTAACAAAAAAACCTTTACAAAATTAGAAAATTAACTCTGTATTAATTAGCATTGTCTGTCATTAGGCTCTACATTAAATGTTTTATTAAAGATGTCAAATAAAACATTTCTATTTTCTACTACTATAAACTGTTTTATCAATAAAAAAATGTGAATGTACATTATTTTTATAAATATAAATTTTAAAAAAAATATTTTTGATTTATCCTTATATGGAATTATTTCTTACATTTATAATTTACTGAAATTATTAATTACTTTTTTAATTATTTTCTCACTGAATTGTTTCTTGTTAATATATGTGCTAACATTATTTAACTAAAATATATTTAAATCAGATAACATTTTGTTATTTCACTGATTACCTTTTGAATTAGTTTTCGATTTACGAGCAAATATTAACATCTTTAAATTCTATAATGCTCCCTTAAGTCAATTAATGATTTGCTCCTAATAAGGTCGTCAGGATAAAGGTATATGGCATTCAATTTCCCTAATTTATTTAATTCCCGATGAAATTAAAAAATATTTACTTTGAAAAAGTATTAAAGTTAATTAAAGTATTCTTAAATTGTTAATTTAAATGAATGTAATGTGGATTTTTCTATTCATTTTTCGCATTGAAACAGAAACGCTTATTTTGTTTTGGCGAAACGTAAATGTGTAGGAATAGACTTCAAGCATGAGTAAATCGATTTTAAAGTATAAAAATAAAATCTCATTATTTCTATAGTTCGGATGCTATTAGAAGTAAATATTCACACATTTTCATATTTATGTACAAAAAGGAATGAAAAGGTTCAGACAGTGTTGATTATTAATAACTACTGAGAGTTCACCACAACTATATAACTATAAATTTAAAGATTTTGAATGTTTTCCTTCAAACACTTTTTTCTGAACTTTAAGATTTCCTTACAGTTTCAATTTTTTTACATTATATGGTCAAAGTCAAGCATTTGTCAAAATTTTATCTTTTTTTCTCTATAATCATATAATGGAAACAACTTCTTATTGATAAAAAATTCATAGCTCAATAACTATTTTAATTTAGGATTAAAAACTGCCTAAAGATATATTCATTATATTGACTTTAGTCATTTTAAAGATATTTCTATTTTATAAAATTGAATTTAAAGTAATGTTTTGCTTCACTAAATGACGCTTCACGCGTATAACAACTAAAAAATAAGTTGAATGTGGTGAGATTCTTATAAATTCTCATTGCTTACGAAGATGTAAAGTACAGGTTTATAAAAACAATGATACAATGAAATTACAATTGCCAGAGTAATTAAAAAACTAGACTCGATTCAGTGGATTAAAAACATAATTTTCTAAAAATCAAAAACAAACTCTGAATATTTATATTTCTTAAGAAAATTGATTATAAGTATATAAAAAGACGAGAGATCCGATATGACACCTATTTTTTTCTCTCTAGCTCTTTCAATTACATATAAATAAAATTTTTAAAAAGATAAAAACATGTCTTCTTTTTTTAAGAACAGGCGAAATTTCGGAATAGTAGGCATTATGGCATTAGAAGATTTACTGTGAATTTAAGTCTGTGTTAAATATAGTTGAATTAATTATAAACAATGCAATTATAGAAATTTGAAATGAAACATGATTCTATGTTGTAAATTAGCCAATGACCTCTATTTTGAAACAAATTAAGTTCTCTTCTGTCCAGTGTTTCCCCACTTAACCCTTGACGATGGACAAATGTAATAAAGATTTTTTATGTGTAAATAATAGTCGATAATGATTTGATTGAGACTCAGTCCCATAAATTATCCCTAATAAAGAAATGATATTTGCTTCAAATAGCTATGAGAATTGACTGAAATTTTGTACTTCATCTTTTTGTTCTTGGAATCCAATAATTTCATATCTCACGATTAAGATAATAATTGATCTAAAAATAAACTTATCGGAACATAAACAAGATTTGAACTTAAAATAAACTTTATTAATTAGGAATTTGTCATTAACTCTTCACAAATTTGAAATTATCGCTTATCATTTTTCAAAGTATACAAAAACTGTTGCATGAATAAAGAAATTATTTGATTGTAGTATCAGTATCGGACACGAAACATAAAGATACATCAAAATTGTTAATTCTGAAAAGTAAACCTTTTTTTTATAAAATAGTCAGTATATTCGAATATCATGAAGTAAACTTACATATTGTAATTTTAGTTCGCATTTTATTAAATATTGTTTTATTTACTTGAAATTACACCTAACATACAAAAGTAATTTTGAGGCGTTTGAGCATCCACTAATTTTCAAAGACTTTTCATTGGTATGATTCTGTATTTAATTGTTATTGATGATTAAACTGAAAAACGCAAAAAAGTAAACGCTTGAGAGTTTTTCATGCATGTGTACATGCATAAAGATTAATAAACGTGAAGAAAGCATTTGGGGTATTTTTCTTTCAACAGTTTGTGCATATTTTGGCTCGCTGTGGATGAACAATTTGATGTATTTTAATTCTAGAAAATTTTTGATTGACTCTGCGACGTTTTTCAGCTTATAAAATAAAATAAAAAACAAGCATCCACTATGACATGTTTACATGCAGAATGCAACAACGTGACATTCATCTACCTTTGCTTTATAATTACTCTTTTAGCTTAGAGTTTTTTTTAAATGATTAAATTTTTAAGTTAAAAGAAACATACTAACCAAAAAGATTTTTCTTGCCAATAATTAATTTCACTATTTAAATAAATAATTTTTTTGTTATTTTTATAACCAATTTTTTTGTTTGTTTTCACTGGCTCTAGAGCGTTTCGATCTTCATGTATCCAGACTTACCATAAATATTTACAAGACATTTAATTTGAAGAATTTGTATAAAACTTATTACATTGTTTTCACAATGATGTGCATAAAATTATGTAATGTATCAAAGAACTTCTTACAGTATTTTAAAATCTCATGCTTTAAGCAATTATGATGATGTAAATTACTAGCATATTATAAAAAATAATGGATTCTCTAATCAATAACTATTTGGAAAATTATGCAAAACATTTTTTCGAATATTTTAGTTTATTATGCATTAATGGTCACCATAATTAAAATAATATTTATCTTTCTTCCTCGATATTGTAATAAAAATGTTTTTTAAACCAAAATTTCAAGTTTCAAAAATTTCATTTCGGAACCAAATACTTCATTGAACGTCAAAAAATACTTAGTTTATTATTAAAGTGATTCTTAAATTCCTATTTTGGCGGAAAGCAGTTCAATCAATAAGCAATTAGTATTTGAAAATAATTTAAATGTATAAAAAATTAGTATATCTACGATTACTCGAAAAAATTCAAAAACAATTCTTAATTTGAAAAATTCGTATTTACTCTAACGTTATTTAATCCAGCGGTAAAAACTAAAGCATATATAATGTAATTTTTATTTCTTTAATTATCTATAAAATAATGAAGTAATTTATATACGAATGAATAATTAATAAAATATTTATGAATACTTAAAAGCTTAACATAAATTAAACATGTTTCGAGAACCATAATGCTGTTACAAACAATTAAAAAAAGTACATAAGCTTATAATCAATTTTTATAAAAAAAGAAAATTTAATGTGATGAATTTTTTACTTGATGAATACTAAGTCTGACAATAACAATTTGGATTATCTTAAAAAGAGAAAAAATTAGTTGTAATATTTTTTGATAGTTGTTCTTTAATTAAATAGAAAATTTTATTCAGGTTAAAATCAACCAATAATATTAAAGCTGTAACAAAGCAAATATTCCTGCAGAAATTTAAATCTTATGAGCAATATATTTTTAATTAATATTTATTCAAAAATTTGAAAATTTTAAGTTTCGTGAAAAAAAAATTATTTTAAGCCTTATTAATATTTAAAAAATTGTCATTTTAAATTATTGTCTTCTTCATAAATTTAAGTAATGGAAAAATATTCATATTTAAAAACATAAAAACATGTTATTAAAATATGAAATAGGGAATACTTGAAATTTATTCTATAATTAAAAACATATTAAGCTTCTTATTTGAGGTATTTAAAAAAAAGTTGTTTGAATAGAGAAAATGTAAAAATTTTAAAGTTTAATTATTTTACTTGTCTTTTTCAACTCTGAAATTTCTTTGATAAAATATTTTTTCACTGGAAAATAAAGTATTTATCAATTTTATTTTTTTAGAATAGAATTACATTATATCTATAAAGTATAAAGATATTTAAAAATTTTAAAAGATTATGTAAATCTTTTAAGATATTTTCGAAAAATTTTTCACTCTATGCAAATACAGTCTATGAATTAATTTTTCAATGATCTTGTATAAGCACATTTTAACTCTTCATCAAAATGCATAAGAATTTTAACGTATAAACTAGTTAAAAAAATTTCTGTTATTAATCACCAAGCAAATTATGATTAAATCTTTGAACAGATTTAGTTTTTGCTGTGTAGTAGTATTTTGGTACTATTTTTTTTATTTTTGTGGTATATAAATCACAAAAATATCATTAGAAATGCTCTTTAAAAGAAACAAAATACTAAATATCAAATTAATTTAGTATCCACAAGAATTCAAAACTGAAATTAATGAATAATTAAATGAATTTAAAAAAAATCATATAAATATTGAATCTAAACAAAATAATAGGCATTAAATATTTAGCAAGAATAAAAGAAAAATAATATAATAGATTACAAATAGTTGTAGATCTACTTTTTAAATTATTGTAAAAGTTTATTAAATGGATTAAGCATATTTAATCAATTTCTAAATGTATGTAAAAATACGATTTTGGTACATATCATAGGAATTACATAAAAGTTGCCAATTCATTAAAACTAAAACAGGCTTGAAATCAGTTTTATCATCAATTAATATTTTTGTTAACATTTAATTAGTTATTAGATAATTTTCAAACTTTTATGCAGATAATCAGGAAATAATATTACATAACATCATTCAATCAATTTTATTTTATTGATAAATAAATAGAGTAAAATTTAACCATTGATATTATACTGATGAACTGCTTAGCACCAAAGTAATATCGATGATTAAAAATATTTCAAATGTTTTATGATTTTTCTTCATTTCCATATGACTGTAATTACTTTGATGGTAGATAACATAAATAAATGCTTTGCTTTATTACATATGTTAGAAAAAGCAAATTCTCAATTCAATATGCATTTACCACTGCTTTTATTTTGTTACCTTCATCAAAATAATTTTCTCAAAAACGGGAAAAAACAAAATCATAATAAATTCTAAGTTGCGTTCCTGAATTCTATTTTTAATGCATTATGTTGGCATCGAGTATTTAGATTGAATAAAAATAATTTATGCAAGGTTTTTTTATTTATTTTTTTACACGATAAATGTTGTAACAAATCAACTATCTTAAAAATAACATCATCGTCACATATCATCATCATTCTTAAGTATTTTAAATATATTACATATTAAAATGCGTGTACACACACACACACACACATATATATATATATATATATATATATATATATATATATATATATATATATATATATATATATATATATATATAGATATATAGATATATATATATATATATATATATATATATATATATATATATATATGTATATATATATATATATATATATATATATATATATATAGATAGATAGATAGATAGATAGATAGATAGATATTATACAAAAATAAAATTATTTATATTAAAACGTCAATATTTTTACTTTGTAAGGCTGAAAAACTTAAAGATATCGAATTTAAAGTAATAACAATTCTACATTTAAATTGTCAATTTTAAATAAATTTAGTAGCCGCCTTTAAAATAAAATGCTACTAATTTAAATTTTATTCATACAATTCTTGAATTTTTTTATATAGTTTTTTATATATTTCTATGTTTTCTTAATTTAATCTTTTTTTTCAGGTGTCGTTGTCAGTCATTAGTTTATTAGAGGCCTTACTCATTGCTTATTTAGGGTACAAGGTATGTCGTTTTAATTAATTTTTCTTCAAACTTTTGTCAGTTTTACATATATATAACGCTGCGTATATACACAAAAATACCTTAATCATGATTTATTTTATTATACTGTTTTAATTAGTTTTCAAGAAGTAGTAAAACAAATTAATTAATCCAAACTTCCTCATTACTGACGTATGCATCTGGAACTATCATAAAATATATCATAGATTTCATATTTGATTGTTTAGTTATAATCCAAAATTAAATTAGCATTAAGAAGTTTTCTTCTATCAAGCAGTCTTAATATTTAGCTTTAAATTAATATGAGCAAATTAAAATACAAATCTAATCAAAATTTCTTCTTCATGTACTTCAAATATACTTAAAAAAAGCTCTTATCAAATAATTTATTTTCAGGCTTTATTTCCAGAATATATTATAATAACATTTCAAACACTTAGAGCACATTTTTAAAATTTGATATTTTTAACATGTGTTACTAAAATCATGATGATTTATTTTGATGATGATTGTAGTTTCACTTGGTCATCAAAAAGGAAATATTTGTTACTGCCATGAAGTTGGAAACTTGATGGCAGTTTCCAATTTAAGGATTCATTGATAGAGAAGGGCTATATCCTTAAGTCATATTCCATGTGAAGAAAATCTACTCATGAGCTATTAAATGAATTTTCTCCTCAATTTAATATACTACTAAGTTTTAAGCCAAATATCCATAAAATATATTTTAAAATACTAGAGCAAAAGTAACCAAATTTTGTGAAAAAGTCAACATTCCTTATATTTTTTAACACATAATATTTTTTCTAATGCAAAAATTATATGATTTTGACAATCTCTTAAAATTATAAATAAACTATTATATTTTTAAGTGTGAGATTCTTAACTTCAAAGTATAATATTCTCAAAGCATAAATTCTGATATAAATAATTAAGGATCATGAGCAGAAATTTTCATGAAATTTCAGGACATTTGACTCATGTTTATTTTAAATATATTTGATTTTTTTTAGTAAATAAAGTTTTGTACAGCATAGTTACTCTATCATAATAACTTTTATAGTATTCTTATATATACATAAAAGCATTCAATCAAATTTAGAAAGTGGTATTATACAAAGTGAACAAGAAAGTTCTTGCCGTTTTTAATGACCCAAAAGAACAGGACCTACATAAAGTGCAGCTTATTGTTAGTCGTCATAGTAATCAGTATCCTCTACCAACGTGTCTCCAATTGTGCAATTCCCTTGCGGTTGAACTCGAGCGTTTTAGACTGAAATAAATCCATGAGTGCTTAGCGCAAGTCTGCTTCATAATGAAGGATTTCCCTCCAAGATGATTGTCCAGGGAATCTGAGGATACAAGGTCAGTTGAGCAAGGAGGCGGGTACAAAGTTCACTAACCACGTCGATGTATGGCCTTCCTGGCACCTACGCGGTATGTGGCCTCGCGTTATTGGCCAAGAACAGTACATCCTAGCGATTAACCAATGCTATCTCCACTTGTTTCAATGCCTGTTGCACGCGTTCCAATCGCTGCGGGTAAAAGTCCGCAGTGACCGTTTGACCCACTGGTAGCAGTTCATAGTGGACCGCTTGACGACAAGTCCACCAAACACCATCTTCATCACAGAGGAATAAATCTTCCGACCTGAGTTTGTGAAACCAATGCCTTGCCGCACATTCATTCCCAGTTCTATCTCCAAAAGCTTGAAATATTCGGTGTCTTGATTCAACAGCTGATGAGCTAACTTTGAAGTCGTAAAGCAACGCAAAACCGAACGTGCTTCTTCGACATGTTCATTTCTCTTCGCTACTATACGAATTACGATTGATGAATGTACGCGGTGGATTTGCTTTCATAATGACTGATATTCCTACTCTCGACTGACTAATATATCATACACTAATGTCTTATCCTCACTTCATTTAATGGCTACGCGAAAATAGCAAGAACTTTCTTGTCTGCACTATTAAAATTAAAAGTTGAAAGTTTTCTTATTTCTTTTGCATAAAATAATAAAAGCAGTGCCACTTAATAAATGTTTTGCTGGGAAATGTCTTATAGCTGTTTTTATAAAATGTGATCAAAATTTATCCGTGGAGGCGCTTAAAAAATTACAACATTTCTTTCTTAAGGAAAAGTTGAATATTATCAATTTAAATAATTTAATTTAAATTAATAAAAAAATTTATATGCTAATAATTATTCAATAATATAAAATACTTGAAACTTTTCTTGAAGTTTTTACTAATATTATTGTGTTCTAGAAATTATTGTCATTGATGTTGAATATCAAAGATGTTTGTAAAAAATAATATTTCGACCAGAAAATGATTTATTTACTCACCTATGTCAATTAACAAACAATCCAATTACTGAACTTCACACTTGGATAATTAGAAAACCAATACTAACAACCAATACTGTGTGTGCAGTTGCGTGCGTTATTGCATACAAAAATGCAGAAAATTTAAGGAAAATAATATTTTTATATTTAAGTATAATTGAAACTGTCAAATTCTTAATTTTAATGATTTGTAAACAAAAATATATGCATAAAAAGTTTGATTTCTCCATTAATATAAAAAATATAATTCTAATACTATTAAATGTTATCACTTTTGAAATACTACTTCTGAAGAATAATATTATTTTTGTGATATTTGAAATTAATTTTAAACTTATAATCTGAAGACCAGAGTAAAATCTGAATAATTAGATTATTTTAGTGCTGATTAATTTAAATTAATTGCCCTAGAAACTTTAATCATTATATTAACATCTAAAGTTCTTAACTAGGGATGTTAAGTTTTAAAATATTTTCTAATTGATGTTGGTTGTTAAAAATTTACTTGTAGTATGTTAGAAATTTTAAAATGGTACCTTTAAAGGAAACATTTTATTCAATATCATTAAACATACAATGAGAAAGGAATATTTTTTTAATAATTAGGAGACATTTTTTAACTAATGCTAAGAAGTAAATCAAAAATCTTTGTAATTTCTGTCATGTTTTAGAGTCTTAATAAATACTGTTAAAGATCGAAAATGTTTATTACATTGTTATTAAATATAAGAAAGATATTTTAAGTTGGCTTTTTAATAAAATAAAATGGATTTGTTTTCAATTGATCTATGAAATTAAAATACTTATTTTGAATATAAAAAAAAGAAATTGGAAAAGTAATGCATATATTTCTAATAATTAATATAATTCTCTTTTTTAACTTGAATATAATAAAATGCAAATTTCTCTAAAAAAGTTTCAAAAATTGGGATACATAAATCATATTAACTGAGCTATAAAGTTATAATCTATAATTAGCTATAATTTTTGATGAGAGATTTTTATCTTTGAAAATTCAATCTATAAATGTGTGATTATATTTTTATTTCTTGAAAGAACATTTGTTTCAGTAAAGTATAGTAAAATTTTAGTGAGATAAAAAAGTAAAACAAAATATTAATATATTCACATTTTACTAATTTAAAGTATTATTTAAATATTCAGAAAATATTATTTCCATACTTAATAATTTAACTATTTTACTTTTAATAATAAAAATAAATGTTATAACTTAAGAATTTTTAAAATTAATAACAATTAATTTCTAAAAATTTATCTCAAATTTTTTCGATAAAATTTTTAAAAAATATGATAATATTCTTCAAAACAACCGAAGAGCATAATTTATTCCATAATTTAGTACAGTATCAGGAAGTAACATGTTTCGGAAGTTCGAAAATACTTCCTGAATATGTCAACGTAGGCTGTCGCAAAATGATTGTTTATTATAATGGATCATCATTCAAAGTTTTATCAGTGATACTTTTTGTTTACTTGTAAGCTTTAGAAAAGTTTGATGAAATTTGGTGCCTTATCTTGCTAAGCAATCATTGATTTCCAGAATAAATTCATGATATCAGGACCATCGTTAACGTTGTTGTCCCAGGACAACATCCAAATTATGAGAAAGTAACGTTACCATCTTTCTATCAAGTAAAAGCATTTTAGAGCATTTTAATCAATTTCAAAGTATTAAATTAATATATTTGAAATGCCAGCATCGTTCTTAATGCCTAAGTATGAATCGTAAAATTTAGAAGTGACTACAAAATAATAAATATATGAAAATACTTTTTTGAATTTTATCTTGTTCATAATATAAACGGAAATAATGTCTGAAATTTTAAGTGCATTATTCAAACATTAGCTTTGCAGTTGATATACACGATGCTTTATTTCTAGAGAAGACCATTTAATATAAAAATACTATTAAATAATATTGTAAATCATCATAATCCTATCAGAATAAAATGTAAATTTACTAAGCTAAAATATAGGAAAAAACATTGGTTAATAAATAACAACTCTATATAGTAACTCATAAGTAAACAATGTTTAAGCATTATTACCATATCGTGAAGGAAATAAAATGACGTTTTTATATTATTTAAGAGAAATAATACATAAGGGAAAAAATCCATATGTAATATTCGTTATTTTATTTAAGGGAATATTCGTTATTTTATTTATATTATTTAAGGGAAATAATACATAAGGGAAAAATGCATATGTAATATTCGTAATGAAGTTATCTACATTTAATTTTATACTAAAATATTCTAAGTTTCATGTAAAACATTTTGATATAATAAATTATATTATTTATGAAAATTCAAAAATATACCACAAAAATGTCAAATAATGCTGAATATCAGACATTAAATCTTTCCATTAGATAATGATTCGGTGTGCATAATTATCTGATATTAGCAATTGCAAAATGTAAAGAGGAATAATTTCTTACTAGAAATTAAATCTCCTAAATCTATGACCATAAAGATCTTTTAAATAAAGCCTAAATTCAATTAACTCATTTGGTACATGCATCTCATAACTTATAACTTACAATATAAAATTATTTGTATGAATATTTTGAATGTTATGAATTTACAACTATTCATTTTCATATTCATTATATATACTTGCATACAACAAAAATATCTTATTAAACAAAGAGTCTATAAATTATTTTTAAATAAGTTTAATCTGAAAATATTAAAATTTTAATATATGCAACTTTGAAAACTGTGTTCAATAGTTATTAAAAATTTAATAAAAAGACACTGGAAATTAATCACACTTTTAAAGGAATCTAATAATATTATTTATCTTAGAAAAATAAAAAAGTAATCATAGCGGATGAAATAATTTAATCGTGTTAAAGTTAGTTGAAAAATATAGGTTTTGTTTTGTGAGTTATGTCTATCAATTATAGTCATTCAATAATAGTTCTTATATATCTTTTATTTGAACTCAAAATTTCAAAATTTTAATGAATAGAATTATTTAAGAAAATTAATCACATCAAAATATATCTCACTAAGTTAAACAATTTCAATTTATTCTTTTTTAATAATTTAATGATTATTACTGAGAATATTTTGAGCAATTAAATAATAAATTTGATGACAAACTTTTTAATGTTTCTATAATATTAATATTAGGTTTAGACTATTAATTTTTATGATTGATAAATTTTATAAATTCTTCTAAATTTTAGATGATACTAATACTAAGCATATGATATTAATCCTGAAATAAGCAAAATAATAATTACCACAAGTTGCTGTTTTTTTTCTACTTAGGATCTCTTCAAGAAATCCCGTCTCATAAAAAGAGGAAGGAACATTCTGTTGCACAAGGTGTTAATAAAATCTATGTTTCAAAGAGATTAACTTTTAAGGTGACAGGAAATAAAGCTTTGATGATCTTAAGGAGAAAGTTTCTTAAGAACTATATTTGGTACAGTTTTGTAAAATAGTTACTAAAAAAATACATCTGGGAAATCTGTAAAGATTTTGACCTTATTAAATAAATAAATACTAATTAGAATGAAACTACAGGTCCCTTTCTGCAAAGGATCCTAAAAGAAAGGACTTAACGTATTTAATCCACACACTAGTATTTTACTGACCTAAAAATAAGGAAGTGAAGGTTCATTACTGCAAATAAATCGGCAAGAGTAAATTCTAAAGAAGCCAGAGTCCACAACGAACTGTCGTACCAATATTGATGATGTTGATATCTTTATATAAACAAATACATTTTTATAATGTAATTTTAAAATTACCTTAATAATTATTTTAACTGTTTCAGACATTTTTATTCCATATTATTTTGTTCTAAATTATTAATTATAATTTTTTCTAGGGAAATATATGGCAACAGTTGCTATCCTCTAATGTTATTCTCGAAATTGTGAATAATGTTCCATTTGTAGTGACGGTAAGTCTTATTAAATGCAATAAATATTATATTTTAATCCCTATAATATATTTTTAAAATTATGAAGAATATAACAAAGTTGTTTTTACTAACATAAAGATAACTTTTAATAAAAGAAATTACATGAATTAAAATTTCACAAATTCAATGATTTAATCATCACATACATATAAAAGTTATTTAAAAGCATAAAATAATAAATTTATATGTTAGTTGATATCAGTCAGAGTTGATAAGTTTAAGTTTTGTCCTTAACTATACAAATTACTTTTTTCTTTGGTTGAAAATGTATTTTAAAGTATCTAGAGTTAGGAGTCACTCAATGCAAAAATAATGTAGTATAAAATAGTTAAAAAAAATAATATGTTATTATATAATATCTCCTTAAATAATAACTTAAAATGCAATAAATCTTGCATAGTTTCAGATTTTTGACTTTATGGAGATTAATGAACTTCTATTGATATTGTTAATAAAACTAATTATGTTCAACATTAAAATTATTAGTGCAAAATATAGACATGGGAATTTTTTGGATATATATAAAATTTACAGTTATCTTTTGTCAGAAAGAACATTTTAGTGTCAACTACTTTTTAAATGATGTTTAAGAAATTATAAAAAATGTAAATGCAAAATTATTCTAAAAACCAAATATAACTATTGAATTTTACCTTTTTTATATCTCAGATCGTAATTTTAATAATTAAATTTTATTTCATTTATAAATCCAGTTTTCTTTGTTATAAGTTCTTTCCAAGAAGGAAAACAAATGAGTCAAAATAAATATTTTGACACTTCACAAAAAATTTATTTTTTTCATTGAAATATTTTACGTTTCTCTATATTTTCTTGAGAATAATAAGGTATAACAAATAAATATTTCTCTCTTACAGAAAAGTCTTGTCATCTGTTTTTCAGAGTGCATAAAATAAATTTTTCTTGACAGCCTAACTAAAAGATCATGATTTTTTTATTCCAAGAAAACAATGAGAAATTTTTCTTAAGTTTTTGTTTGATTAATGATATGAAACAACTTTATATAAAAAAAACTTTTTCCCTTAATAATACATCTTATTTGATGTACATCATAGTTTTTGCAAAAAATCATAGAATGATTAATTGCTATAAAATATAATTTTAATTTTTAGTTTGTTTTATGAGTTAAAAATTGAACATTCATTTTCTATTCTTCAATTTAGATTTCTGTACTTTTTATAATAATGGTATTAATAATTAAGTAATTATTTTATTATTATTTTGAAAGGATACTTTCTAGAATCCCTTATTTAATTAAATTGTTGAAACTTTTCACAGAAATAAAAAAGAAAACCATGAGACTATTTACAATCTAATTACATTAACGTTAGTTGATTTGCATTAAATCAAAAATAACACAATAATAAGGATTTTTTGTTAGCTGAAAATAGGATGGAAATTATCAGATATAATGATTTTCTGTTGCGTTAAAGTACAATTGAAAATCATATGTAGTAAAAGTACTGCATTCGGCATTTCAAATGTGAAAAATTTATATCCATATAAATTAATTATTTATATTTGCTAGAAATATTGTTGAAATTTATTTAATGCTGCAAACATCATTTAAGTAAATTATTTACGAATTATGTTTTGACAAAGAATAATTTTTAACTTGTATATACCAACAATTCTATTATATAATCATAATTACCTATAGCAATAGAGCATGACACGATTTTTCCAAAATTAAAAAATTATATAAGATTATAAAGGTACAGTCCAGAAACATCATTATTTTTATAGGCTTTTTTTCATCTTTCATGTGAATTGTATTGAAACATTAAATTACTTAATTACTTCAAAACAACTTTTAGTTAAAATTTCCTGTAATATATATGTATTTACACATATGTAGATATAAATATATATACACTTGCCAGAATAAGTCTGCCTTCTAACGCACAGTAAACATATTACAAAGAATAAAAGTACATTGTTATGTCAACATGAATTCAATTTCTACATAATGCTTATCTTTAATGATTCTTTAAATATCAGTAACAATTTCAGAAAGATAACACACATTGTTTCAAACTAATAATTATAATTAAAAATTACATAAAAAGCAGTCAGAAAATGTTTCAATACAGATGAGAAAGTCATAAAAAATAGCTTCCATGGACTGTTAATTAAACTTTAATGTCTGGTTGGAGAAACCTTTATGTCTAAGGACCTAATCCAATAGCTTAAGCATAGAGTGAATTAGCTTGGTGATTTTTGCAAGTGAAATATTACTCCATTCCATCATAATTACTCTTTTTAGCACATCTTTCGATATTATGTTATGTTGCCGAATGTTGCATTCCAATAAGTCCCATAAATGTTCTGTGGGGTTTACGTCTGGCGGATGTGGAGGAGTATGTAAATGAATATTTGATATTGTACAACAGTCAGAGCTTTACTTTGTCAGCAATGTGTTTTGGATCATTGACTTGTTGAAATCAAAAATCATTGCCAAGTTTCAAAGCTTGTACACTCTGCTTTAAATTTTCTTTTAATATATTTAGGTGTCCTATTTGATTTGATGTGGCGTCTATAAGAGTAAATCGATCAACTCTATTTGCTACCATGCACCCCCAAATCATAATGCCAACTCCACCGTGTTTAACTATAGACACAAATGTTTGCTTCTCAAAAGCCATACCTTGTTTCCTCTACACCAGTTTACGCCTTTTGATACCAATGATACAAAACTTTTTTCATCAGTGAATATTACTTTTCAAAAAACTCAGAAGGGTTATTAACATACTTACTGGCAAAATTTCAACGGTTTTTCTTATTGGCAGCTTAAATACATAGCTGTCTACGAGCTACACGGACGTGATAGCCAGATTTTTTCAGATTTTTCAGTAATCTTCATGAAGAGACTTTTAAATCCTTTCTTTAACATAAATGCTATTTGAAATGCAGTAATTTTTGGATTTAAACGTACGGATTTCATGCATATCTTTTTTTTAAAGTCAGCTTACTTCGGCCATGGAATAACGACGGACGGTTACTCCGTGGCTTTAACATAACAGATGACTTGTAATTATTGATTACTCTTTGGATAAAAGAATGAGTTTTTCCAATTGCTCAGAGAGTTTTTACCTTCATTCCTTTGTCTTAGGATGAATTTCTTTTCGTCCGGAACAATCTCTTTTACTTTAGAATCTATTTTAAGTCTACTTGTTTGCAAGTACTAATGTATCATATAAAAAAACGATGTTTCTTTGATATGATACATTACTCTATCAAATTTGTTGCATTGCCACCAGAGTTAAAATGAATAAGTAGTAAAAAATAAATGCAGACAATATTTCATTTTATATAAGCTTACGGAGGCTAAAAAATTTTAATTAATTTGCAAATATCTTTGTAATTTGTTCCTGTACGCAAACATTTTCTGATATTTTTTGAGTAATTTTTAATTATTATTACTATTTTTAAACAATGTGTTATCTTTCTGAAATCGTTTCTGATATTTGAGGAATTGTTAAAAAACGTTTTATATAAAAATATAATTACTATTGACCCTATAACCCTATACTGTTCATTTATTCTCTGTAGAATGCTTACTCTGCGCTTAGCAGACTTTTTCTGGCAAGTGTGTATACATATATATATATATATATATATATATATATATATATATATATATATATATATATATATATATATATATATATAAATTGAAGAAGGACCTTAGTAGCATTTAGCCTTGCCTCGTGTATAAATGTATATGCATACAATTTAAATTATTGAAACTATTTCCTATACTAGTATGTGCAGAATTGTACACTATCTATTTGAAAAAGTAACAAATAACAAAATAAAAACTTTTGATTAATTTTTAAACATTTCAAATTTTGATTTACGGGATAATTTTTATAGTTACATCATACAAGTGTTGGTCTTTTTAATGTTCCAACTCTAATATACATAAAACTAACAAAAGTTAGGGAAAGTAGATAAAATTTTACAAATTTACTTTTTTTTACTATGCAGTAATGTTAAAATTACTCTTAAAAGTTAAAAAACTCTTAAATTACACTTAAAAAACTCAATAAAGAATATGAAAGTATTAATACTACTCTTCAATTTTATAATCAGATAAACAAGACAAATTATATTTTTATTAATGTCAAATAACTTGCTTCAGAAATATCAAAGCTAATGATAATTATGTAATTATCTTCGACTAATAGATTGTCATTTTCTTATTCTTACGGAACTCTAGTACATACTGATGAGTCCTAGTTTCCCTTTTCAGTTGACAATATAGAACAACTCCAATGAAGGGAAATATTTATGAGAAAAAAATCATTTCTTTCGAGTAAGATCATTTTCTACTCGAAATAAAATATAGTTGTTATATTTAATATATTAATTAGAAACTCCAAGAAGTGACTTTCTTTTTCCAATTAGATAGTTTCTGTTTTTTGTATTATCATTATTTACCTCATTAATTTTCCTGTATAAGAATATTTAGTTTAATTAAAAGGTAAAAATACTTAATAACGTTTTTAGAAATAATTATGTATATTTCTATGCTGTTTTTGTTATTTTATTATATTTATATAATATGTCCTTTTAATTATTAAAATGAACAAAATGTATTTTTTTAAGTTTTTAATTGTCAGAATCTTAATTAACAAAGTATTTTAATGTTTATAAATAATATTTAATAAGATCTCTAATTATGTATTACATGAAATTTTATAATATTTTTCCTATAATTATCTCATATTATTTATAATATTGGTTTTAAATAAAAATTAATATAATTTAGAATTTTGCCTTATTTTCAGTAATATTTTCCACTATCTGATGTTTTAAGTGTTTATTTAATTTAATGAGTTTTTAAAAAATTTTCTTAATTAGATTATAGAATTAATATCAATAATTTGAATTAATATAATATAGATTTATGCATTATTTTAATAAATATTTAAAGCCTTTCATTATTGTTAAATGACACTTTTGTCTATATGATATATTATGCTATTTTGTGAGAATAATTTAAGTAATTTCTCAGGTGTCAATTATTCATGAAAATTGTTAATAATTGTTAAATATAATAATAATGTAGGCATACTACCAGTGTTACATTAATTTATGCATTAAAAAATCACCGTACTTATACAATAACTATATTTCTATAACATTGCTGTTAATCATATGTGACTGCTTATACATATATTTTACAAAATGTTATAAAATGAATATTTGTGAAATTGCTAGAAAAATATGAAACACTTCAAAATTATAATTAAATTTCCAAAAGAAATAAATACTTTATTTTTTGTTTTGTGGTTGTTCAAAAATTTATATTAAACCATTTATCAAATTAGCTAATATTTTTAATTTCATACAGAAATAAGAAGAAACTCAACAAGATTATATATTATTAAATTAGAGTTTATATAAACTGAAAATTGTTTGAATTTGGGGCTCATTTAGAATATTTACAGAAGAACATGTGTATGAAGTAAATAATTCCTGGTTTCATCTCCAATATCGTTGGATAACGGGAGACGTATTTCTTTTTTCTTAATTTCAGTATTCTACATCTTAGGAGGGTACTTGGAAGTTTTCCAAGCACCCTCCTAAGATGTATTCTTAAATGATTAAGGTGTATTAAGTATTCTTCTTGAGACTGGTGAATATTGCCCAGTACCTATGCAAAGGCTTCCCAGAAAGAAAAACATAAATGAATAATAATGATACAATTTCTTAATAGTCATCTTAAGTTGCTTAGCAATCCTTTATCTAAGTACGTTACTCACGAAGATTATTTAATTTTATCTTAATTTTTGTTATCATGAAACATTACCTTTTCCAAATATTTTTTTACTTATGTGTGTGAGGACCACAGTTATATGAATATAAATAATACACAAGTTTTTGGTCCAATAGAATGCCATTGTTTAGTAGATTCAGAATTCAATAATATTTACTTTCTTTGGAATTTCTGAAATATGTAAACTTTTCTGTAACCATGTTAAAAAATGTTGCCACCCGAAGAAAGTTATGATTAAAATTTAATACTGCAATATAAACTTTGGACATTACGATTGTACCTTACTTACATTTAACCCTTCCAATTTGTTTTGTTTTATCAATTTTATTATGTAGAACTGCAATACTGATGTATTACTCCAAAAATAAACCACATTTGAAATCTGTTCATTAAGCAACATATTCTTCCAATATTTTTTAATAACGGTGGGCACTTGGTGACGAACCCTTCACCAAAACAAGGCCGAAAACTGCTACTCATTTATCGTTACTCCAAGGACACCTGTGAACTAAGTCACGGAGGCGAGTAGCATTAATCGCGTCACTTCACCATAAACCCGTTTATAAGGTGGACCACATTCATACATCATCTCAAAAGAAAGGACAGAGAGAAAGAAACATCCATACCCGAACCGGGATTCGAACCCTGGATTAACAGCTTTAGAGTCTGGAATGCTAACCACTCTGTCGTCGTTCGGCATCCTTGCCATAAATCACATTTTTATTTTGATATTATAAAAACTGTTTATTGTGTTATTGTTGTTGTTGCTTTTCCCCGACTGGCGTGACAGTACCATCACACCAGCCCCATGAATCCAAAAATAGTCAGTCTCTCAAGCACCACCTCCGGTCTCAACTCCATGTCCCCTCTCTCACACCCAATGCACTGAAAAATATGAGATGGGGAGGCCTGAACCACTCAACATTTGGGACAGAGAGGGTAGACTGACGGACGTGGCAGTATCAAAACTTTCTAACCCAAGATTCATGAAAAGTGGGGTGTAAGAGCAGCTTCTGTTGGTACAGAGTACCTGGAGCACCCAAGGGTAGAAGTCTGACTTTGCTCCGTTGCCTCAGGCTTTAGCTGGACATAGTGGAGTGGCCTTCATGCCTTGGTTGACCCTACCAGGAGATTACTCTCCCGACGTACTTCACCCACTCCGCTCAAGAACACCCCCTCACCGGCAACTAGTGCACACTATGAGGCAGCCTGTGGGACTTGAGGGGGACTGTTTATTGTTATCAATGATAGTGAATTGTTTACGAAGTATCTAATGAAGTACTTTTCGTCCAGGTACATAGCAAATCATCCAGTACATAGCAAAACCAGGTACATAATTTACAGGTCAATTATTATTCATTCCGAAATTATGAAAGTAATAATATTTTATTCAGATAAAAATATGTAAATTATTTTCATGAAGTAAACTTTTTTTCCATTTGCAGATAATTATCATAAGAAGATTAGACATAATTTTATGATTCTGTCAGTTATTTATTGTTAGCTGTTTAGAGCTATTCACCATTTGTTTCGATAAATTTAATCATTAAATAAAATTTTGCTTCAAGGGCACCAATTAAAAATGCCGTATCAGAAGTTGAAACATTTTTTTTTTTTTTTTTTTTTTTTTACAAAAGGAACTCCAGTTTTTTAGAAAAAAGTGTTTTTCGCAAGATTGGTTTTGAATTTTGATCAAATTTTAACCGAAAATTGTTTCCACTTTCTTTCATTATTATAACACTCAAAATTGCTGTATATTACACATTCAAACTTTAACTTAAATTACATATAAGTATTAAAATTTGCATAATTTCGGCCAGGCATATTTCTCAACCACTTTCTACTTATTGTTTTGTACATTGGTCAAATTTTTTGACTGATTTAAGTAGACAGAATTTTGAAACGATTTCTTTTCAATTACCAAAAGTCATTTCTGATTTTAAAATCTTTATCTGTATGATATTTATAAATTTTGTCTTGCCTATTATTTCCTTATATCAAACTCCATAATTTACTAGCATATGCTTTCAAACTTACGTAAGATTATGAAATAAAAAACCATAGGAAATGCGAGATATATAAGATAAGAGAAAAAAATATTACTATATAAGCATACAAATTAAATATATGAAGATTGAATATTTACACTTCTATGAATAGATTTTCATTTATCTTTTCTGAGAGAAAGTTTTAAGTAAAAATAAAAGACAACTATATATGTACACAGTTAAATTATTGAAAGCTTTGGAATATAAATCACCATAAAAAACATGAATACTTAAAATTAATCTAATGTGTTCTTATCAACCAATAAGTACTACAGAATATCAAATTTGATTTCCATGAAAATACTTATAAATACAGAGTTTTCTCTAAAAATATTTGCGAATATAATAAATATTGAATTTAATAATTACAATGAATACATACTGACATACAATATGTGTAAACATTTTCAGCTTTATTAAAATATGTAATCTTTTAATTAAAAAGTAATATGAAATTTACAATTTTTAAAAAATATATATATTTAAAAAAATTAAAATGCACTTTTATTTTATTGTATTACAAATACTGAAATACCCTGATTAATTTGTGTAAGCTTTTTCAGCTTTATTAAAAATATGTAAAATTTTAATTAAAAAGTTAATATGAAATTTACAATTTTTAAAAATATATATTTTTAAATAAATTAAAATGCACTTTCATTAGATTGTATTACAAATAGTAAAATACCTTGATTCATTTGTGTGACATCTAATAAAGTGAGTTTGATTCCTTGAGTCTGTCAAATATAAAAGCATTTTTATAAAGTGATAATACTATTTTCCTTATTTTCAAAAGATTGGGTTCAATGAATAAGATCTCTTCTAATATTCACTTATGAACAACAAAACTAAATTTGATGATTAAAATACTATTTGATTATGATTCTCTAAATTTATCACCCGATATTATTATCAGCAATAAATTTTTTACGTAAATAATTATGAAATCTCTTCGTAGTTTAATTTATTCAAACAATTTTTGAAACTTTTGATATTAAGGAACTTTTTTGAATACGGTAATTAATAAAAAAATCTGTATTAATGTATAATATTAATCCATAAAATTCGTATTAATATATATAATTCTTTCACATATCAACTTATTTACAAAATTCTTCAGAAGCAAACTATTGTAATTTTACAATTAAATGAAATCAAATCTTAACTATTCACTTTTACTATAAATTCAACTCCTTCTCGTTTTTCAATATAATATAATTGTTTTTCATTTATTTCCCTTACCGCTGTTGGGATTCTTTGAGAATAAAAACAATTTTCGGTCATTATTTCTGAATTAATGTCTGAAGGAAAAGACAAGTTTACACAGAGATAAACTGCATATCCTAAAGAATAGGAAAAAAAGTTGTACCTTAATTAGTTGAGAAAGACTTATAAAAAGAGGTATTTACCCATGTAAGTCTCATTTAGTTACGAGAAGTATGTATTCGTGAAGATTAATTAATTCCTCGTAAGCTCCATTCTAAAAAACGTGCAGCTAGATAGAAAACAAATTAATTAGAGGCAGAGGCATAACTTTTGCCTTGCTGGTATCTCTTCTTCTATCGCTTCACATATCGTTAAAAAGAATCAATGTATTTTTGATTTTCTTTAACATTTGCATATTTAAGAAATAAGTTTTTCTTTTATATAACCCATAGTTGTATTTATTTAAATTTCATAATTTTTATGAAAAAAGAAACACATTTTTTACAAATATAGATTAAATATTAATGACTTCAATAATGTTTAAAATTACGCAAATACTAATGTAAAAATTATTTCTGTAAAAGTATAAGACATTCATGGGTTATAAACATTCTGTAACAATCAACCACAAGTAGATTATTTCATTATTAAGTGTTTTGTATTTCAAAGAAATTGCTACTTTAATTTCAAATTAATATTTTTTTCTTTAAAATGTGTAAAAATTAATAAAAATATTTTTTGTTGTTGTTACGTATGACATTTGGATAAGCCAAGATCGATATGCTGTTGGCTATGCGAATTTATGTCAGTATGGTGCGTCTTTCGTTCAACCAAAGCACCATGAAGGTGAAAGTACGACTTTACACTAAATTCTTCCGATAGATGGCACTACCAGAGGATCCACTATTGACGTTGATCTGGAGGAGAAAGAAATTTTCCTCACACCATTACACCGAAGTTAACTGCTCGACAACCGACTTTCAATTCCACAGATTTAACGAGCACGTATATCACATGTACTCAGTGGATCTTTGGTGGCATTGGGAATTTGTGAACGATGTAAAATGATTTGACATATTTTCATTAAAAGTTTCTTATGACATGAATATATTAAGGAGCTTTATAACAAATTGTATGACATATTTAGTAAAATGATCCGGAAAATTTTGTATTAACTAATCGGACATATTTCGTTATGAATGTTTTGGAAGGTATAATTTTCATAAGTATCTATTGTATAAAAGCTATTTTATTTATGAATGAACATTAACATCATTCATTAAAGAAAAATAATGTGAAATGTTTTCGTGAAAATGAAACTCTTTTTACACATCTGATAAATTCATTTCAAACTATACTTCAAAATATCTGGAACATACTTGAAATAGTATTATTTCATTCATATTTTAAGACAAATATAAAATAAGTATCTAAATGTACAACTATCACATCAGTTTAATTTCATAAATTAACTGCGTAAATAAGTTATCATGTTAATTATATTCTAGTTACTAAAGCACTGAAACTAATTCAGTGAAAAAATAACAAAAATTTTCCTGATTATATTTTTTATAAACATTTCTGAATATGAATCTATTAAATTAAGTTTAATTGAATACAGAATACATAAAGCAATTACATATAACAAAGGGTTATAATAACTAAATGCAGTCTATTAATAATTATACCTTTCTCTTAAATTACACTATTATCGACATTTTCCCTTTATTTGATATATCAGTTGACGGACTTCGATAATTTGATTCGATTAATTTGTTCATCGCATGTCTTTAATCTCTACACGTAATGTATTTATCGATTCCAGTTTCTCATTCGTGGTGTTACCAAAGATTGCTTTTAGTGTGAGAGCATGTCTGTTTTCTGTGGCAGTGTCAATCTATTAAATATTATTTTATTTAAATAATGAATATTACTTTATATTATCATTAAATTACTAAGTAAACTATTCAAATTAAATAAATGTATTAAATACAATTATATATTTATTTAATTATATTAATATTTCTCCCTTTTTTAGAATCAATGAAATAAACGCTTTTTTGGAGCATTTAAATTATTGATTGTTTTGTGAAATTTTGCCATTAAAATTCAGTCACATCCTTATTTTAAATTTTTTCATCATATTTTAATTTCAAATAATTACAAATGACCGGGAAAATAAGATAAATTTAATACTAACTACCTCTTTCCAATAACAAAGAAAACATTGTTACTTTATTAAGGAATAGCTGTTGTTGTTGTCGTGTGCCAGCCAGGCTGGCAATATGGGGTTCGCTGCTCCAATTTTCCAACTGAACCATATTTTGGTGTGGAGTCCAACTTCCTCAGTATACACATGCCATAGGTACCCGTTTATAGGGTAGGCAACGATTCACTCCATATTCAAACAAGGAAAGGACAAAGACAGGATAGATAGAGAGAGAAAGTACATCCATGCCCGAACCGGGATTCGAACCCAGGACCTCCCTATCCGCCGACAGACACGCTGACCACTAGACAAGCTTGGGCGGCTAAGGAATAGTTATGTCCTAGTAATAAATTTCAAAAATATATAAATGTAAGATTAAGTATGACTTAAGCTTACATTTATATATTTAATCAGACCTGACGGAATATTTAATGTATAATTTTGATGTAAATTTAAGGGGTTTTTTCTTAAATGTTTGTATTATTATAGCACATGTAAAATATATATTTTTTACTATGCTTAAAAAGGAGACTTAAGCACAAATATACTATGATTATATCAATTCATAAGAGATATATTATTTATCTTTGTTGTCGAACAATGTAGGTTATTTTCACTTTATGTTGCCAAACGATATGAGTATTTTAAATTACGAAGATTATTGCCATTAAAAAGTCGAAACATAGGAAAGTAATTATGTAAATTTTTTTTTTTGTTTCTAATGCCAGGCTACTACTAGGATTTTCCCCTTTCAGTTCTACAAAGAGCGGAAGTGATGTCCATGTATAGTGGGTGTATCATCGTTGCTCCAAAAATGGGTGCGTCTTTTTAATTTAGAAACAGGAACCAAGCAAAAAACCCCCAGACTTGGCCACCTGCCACCCCAGAGGTATTATTACACACAGAGGACATTGCGACTACAACATATTTATTAAGCCCCAGTCGCCATTAGTAAACACAAAGGATCCTAGGCTGAGTCTGGATTCATACTCACAACGAGAACAAACAGCCTACTCAACTGTGCCACCGTAGCCTTAATTATGATATATGCAAATAAAACAAGATAATTCACAGATTTCTTATGATAAAATATGATAGTTAAGTTTCCAAATTGAAAATATAAGGAGCTATAGAAAAATGTTAGTGATAACGTTGTTGAGCAATAGTATTTTAGTAGAAAATAACACTTTGCGCGGTCATATTTTGAAAAAAACAGCGAAAACGCACACTTTTGTGCGCGTTTACCATGGTGACTACACAAAATAGCCGTAAGGTTTAGCTGACTTCATCAAACGATTGTGTTGCCTCTGTAAAGTTGTCTTAAACATCTACAACAAAGTTTCCGAACATTCAATGCCATATAGAGGCGTACTCAGAAATTTTAACGTGAGATTCAAACAAATGCCTTGATGAGTATTGAATATTGGCAGAAAGTAAATAAATTAAGTATCTATTTTAAATACGCAAAATGATAGTTATTTTATGATAAGTTGATGCTGTGTTACAACTGTATAATTAACTCCTCATCTCGTTAATTTTCAAAATGAGAAATTTTAAAATTTTATTACTAAGAGTGCTGCAATACCATTTCGTTTTATAACACTTTGCCACTTTCTTATATTTTTATAACAATTTTGATTAGCTTTCTAATATTTAATAAATAAGAAAAGACTATATATATAGTAAATTATTGCTAGATAATTAACTTTCACATTTGTTGATAGTATATTATTAGTGTTAATGAACAAATACTTAATTGACACATCAATATAATACATAAATAAAACTACTTAGTAGATTAATGTGGTCTTTAAATTATACCTTCATGCGTGTAAAATTAAGTTTAACGTACACTTGAGTTTTTATTTTTATTGGGGTCTAATTTCAAAATTTATTTTCATAAAATTGTTTATCAACTGCATGGACCACAAAAGAGACAATTTTTTAATATTTTCAATTGCAACAACGTTTAAAGAATATAATAATAGTATGCAAAAAATATTGAATGTCACAAATAAAATACAACTATCTTATGTTGCAAATTCTGCATCAAATGGCCTTTGTCATCAGATTTATAATGATTTCTTTATAATAAATTAATTACTATTTTCTAAAGTGTGATTTAATCCCAATCATGATTAATCACCTGACAAAAATATGAAATCAGAATAACATAATAATGCTTAATATGAAATGAATTATCTTGATGTTTACTCGATATGTCTTGATGAAATGATACGTCTTGATGTAATGTTTGTAATATTGTTATTTACTCATTTACATTGTCATTTGAAATTAAAAAGCTAAATATTTAGAACTATATGGAATAGAAATAATTGGTCTACAAAACCAGGTTCGGAATCAAACGCTAATATCTCGCACGTCCCACAGGAAAAATTCCAGTGCGTCTGAATGATTCCCGTTATGAGTGTTTATAACTCTTAAATATAGACCTTAAGGGATTTCTTCTTATCAACCATTATATCCAGTTAAATATAATGCAATATTTGTAGAAAGTTAGAGAATTCAAAAGAAGGAATGTAATAAAATATTGGAAGTCTACAAATATATATTTCTTTCCTCTCCCTTGTAAATTAACAAGTACATACTAATAAATTTTTAAATGTGCTTTTATTCTAATGTCGGTAATATTCCATGCCGTTTTAGGCTTAGAATATGCTTCAATGATTTTATTTTAAATATAAAATGAGTTTTAAATGAAAATTTATAACAAAAAATTCAAGTTCTAAATGTTTTATAGCCTTACATTTTAAATATGTAACTCGTATTCCAAATATACCTAATGCAATGCAAGTGTAAAAGGTGAAGTTTTATACATTGTTAAAATAACAGCCTGGATTCACAAATATTTAACTTGTTTTAAAAACCGAACACACATTCTAAGAAGGAAGAAAAATGGGAATTTAATGTATGGAAATTATTATAAAGATTTAATTACTGTGGTCTGCACTAATAATTATTCTATAACATTTTTCTTATCATTCTTATAGCAAATAAAAAATAATTTTCATTGGTTATTAATAAAAACTAAAAAACTGATATAAATTATCGAGGTTTAAAAATATTTTTTTTTCTTTTTAGCTTTGCTGGTCTCCACTTCGTAACTTATTTATTCCTGGTTTTCTCAATTGCTGGCTAGCCAAACATGCTTTAGAAAATATGTTTGTAAGTAAATTTTAGATTTTTCATACTAATAGATCATAGTATGCTAATGGTAATATAACCTATATATATATATATATATATATATATATATATATATATATATATATATATATATATATATATATATATATATATATATATATATATATATATATATATATAATATATATAATAGATAGATAGATAGATTAATAAACATTAATATGATCTCAGCAACCTTTGTATATTAGTAATGGTAACGTAAATTTTTAAAGGTAATCCACAAATTTATTTATTTATTTCAAATCCCCGAACAATTCGCTATTATGTCATTAGGTACCACTGCTCGACGCAAGCGTAAAATTGATGGTATCTTATACTGTAGGGTGCCAAGTATCATCGTAATCTTTCATGATTTCGATGCAGGGACTAGGCAAAAGAACCCAGGAATGATACCATCACAAGAGGTATTATTTTCCCTTTGATGACGTTGGTCAAGACCTGCATCACGTGCTCCAATCACCATTAGCGAGCACGACGGATCTTCGTCGGTGACGATATAGAACACAATGCATTTCGGCTGCGAGATATATAGACGTCTTTTCTTACTATTAATACATAAATTTAAAGCATATCAACTGATTCTGTTTTTATAAAAGTTGTGTCATTATGATTTCCTAATGCCTATTGTCTCGTGGAAAACAAATTTTATTTGATAATTAATCTAACTATTTTCAGCTTCTTTTTTTAAAATTTCATAAAAATATTTCTTTTTCTAATAAGTACATTCAAATACTTCTTTACAAACTTTCAAGTTACAACTATTCATATTCTTGTTGAATAACAATGAATATATATAATATTATTCAGAATTTATATATTCTTTGAATACTTTAACTCATAAAATTGTTACAGAACACTCCACTTAAAATATTCCCCTTTTTTTATCCTACTTAAACTTTTAAATATAAACCATAAAGTGGTTGTTCCTTTCGTTCCAGTTGAGGTCATTATTACAATTCCCATCCCTTTTTTACAATTCTTATTGGTTTAAAATATCCATGACGTCAGATAACGTTTCATCTACGTCACACCGTATTATGACGGTGTTGTAAATCTGACTTGTAGATGAATTTGCTGCCGGCCTTCAAATTGCATTCCTCGAGCGGCAGCAAACAAGGCTAAGTTTACCATCGAATGTCTTTATGTCGTTGGCGATAAAAAAAAATCCATTCATGATTTTTACCACTCATAAGGAAGCATATTTTAACTATAATTTTTCCCTTTTGTGAAAGTTTTCTAAATCATAAAATTTACCTGTTGTTCTAAGTAATTAGTTTTCAAAATTTCAAATCTTTAGTGATATTGTTTCCATAACTGAACTCGTCGAAAATAAAATTGAAAAAAAACTCAAAAGAAAAAGACAAGACTAAACATCCATCTTATGATTTAGCAATTAGTTTGAAGCAGAAGATAATCTTTAAGAAATTGTTAAAAATATATTATTTATAATGTATTAATTATTTAATATAATCATTTATAAATTCCAGTATAAAATTATTAACAATATAAAATTAGGTCTTTAAGTTCGAGGCTTGTAATTTAAACTTAAGATAAAAATTCAAAATAACACTTGTATAATTATATGTACCCTTTTTCTTAAAATAAATATTCCTAGTTTGTGTTTCGCTATAAGGGATGTTTTACAATTACTTCGATTCAAATGAATTGTATTACAGTACAGATACCTTTTGTCATTTGAATAATTTCATCATAAATGTCTATTAACTTCTGGAATTATAAATTATATTTCTCTTTCATGTATTTACTATGTATAATCGCTATAATGTCGTTTTAAAGTTTTTTAAACTCAAATACATGTATAGATCTCTTATTGTGGAAAAATAATATAGTCATTATAATCATTTAACTTATTTACTTAATATCTACTGTCATATTAATGACAAACTGATTTTGTGATGGATTTTGAATAACAAATAATATATCATATATCATAAAATATAGCTTATTTTCCCATTAAGGACATATACTTTAATGTATAAAAATCACTCATGCAAAAGAAAAACTGTATTCATATTTTAAATTTTTATATAAATCAGAATAATGCATATGAAGTGAAATCCCATTCAGTAAAATTATACGATACCATATGTTTAAACAGCTCAAATTGAATTTACCGAATGAAGCAAATTTAGAGTTAAAATTTAAATATTGAAAATCTTTACTTTTTTTGAATAAATGTAGGATTACATTGCATGGTGTAGATGTGCTTCCATACCGAAAAGCACATGTTTTCTATGTATTTTAACTTAAATTGCTTTACGTTAAATCGATCATTCGAGTATAAACTATTTTATATCATTAAACCGAAATTGAGATTCAAATAATAGTAAATATTATTTTCGATTCGAGTTTCTGTCTAGACAGTATTGATAAAATGTTAAAAACATTCGCATAAAAATTTAAGTAATGAATATGGTAATGCAAAGAAACTGTAAAAAGAGAATTAAAGTTTCATTATGCTTGTAAATAATAATAAAAGTGAACAATGGTTTATGTTTTTATAAAAAAAATTCAAGTAATAATTCTGGGAGTTCTATCTATACAAAATTATAAAATATTTTTTCAATTATATAAAAATTAGATATTTTTAATTGTTAAAATACCGATGTAAAGTCCTTGTGAATACCTCAGTACTTATAGATGATTGCTTTGATGCATTTCTAGTTTCTTTTTGCTTAAATTGGTTTTTGAAATATTTTTTCTTCCGTTTTCGATGATCTTTTTTTTACCCGAAAAGAAAATTATAAAACTATTATGTAAAAAAGTTCCAAAGTAAAGGCATACCAAAATAGTTTGGATATTTTTAAAATATTCTAAAAGATAATATACTAATAATCATCAAAATGTAAATTTTATAGGTAATACAAAAATTAAATTATTTATTTTTCTTCTGCAGCTTTTTTTTACTTTCTTATATTTAACTTTTTTATAAATTACCGTTTTTATCAATAAAGAACATAATTTTTAGCAGTAGTAGTAATATACACTGCTGGACAATTGCTAAGGACGGATCACAAATTGCAATGTAGCATAACATTAAGCGAGACATGAGGCCTAATAGGATAAAATATAGTTGCCACACTGTTCAGACATTACAATAAAGAATATTTATTGTTCTGGAAAGTACAAATGATGTGAAACATCTGAAAGAAAAAAAAATGTTCATTTGATGCTGCATACGGAAAAATGGAACAATGCATCTAAAACTCAGCAGGCACCTTGAAGAAAGGTATCAGTACGGGATATGTCCACCGTGGAGTGTGATGCAACATTCCACACGTCGAATCATACTTTGCAGAACATTATCCAGCAGCTGTTGAGGCAATTTATCCCATTTCTCTAGCAGTGCACACATGAGGGTGTTCTTGTTTGTCGGAGGATAGTTTCGACCAGCAACTTGTCTACCCAAAGCATCCCACATATTTTCAATGGGGTTTAGATCTGGAGAACGTGATGGCCATATGAGACGTTGAATACCCTCGCTGTCTAGACAATCCTGAACAGCGAGTGTTCGATGACATGTTGCGTTGCCGTCCTTAAAAACAAATTTATCACCGACAGCACCACGGAAAAGATGAACATGAGGAAGTAGAACTTAATTAATGTATCGTTGGCCCGTCATAGTCCTATTCGCAACCACATGTTGGGGCGTGCGGTCATTGATCATGATGCCGGCCCACATCATGACACTGCATGTCGGATATCGGTTCCTTTCCTGGATATTTTCTGGACGATAAGCAGTACCACTCTTGCGCCAGATCAGTTGGCGTCTACAATCCGATGACAGACAGAACCTACTCTCATCTGAGAATAGTACGTATGCCCAGTCCTGTTCAGTCCAATTGCGATACTCACGACACCATTGCAAACGGGCAGTACGGTGCTGTCTGGTCAATGGGACACACACAACAGGTGTGCGGGCGTATAGTTCTCCTCCCTTCAAACGTCTGGCAATAGTTTTTCGGGAGATCTGTTTTCCTGAGGCAGCAAGAAACTGATTTGCCACCTGCTGAGCTGTGGTGCGTATGTTCCTTTTTACTGATAGGACAATATATCTGTCTTCTGCAGGCGTCGTACTTCAAACACGACCTCCCCCGTGCCGCCTACTACATATTCCACTAGTTTTAAATGACAGCCGTGAAACAACACTGTGAGCGATGTCGAACTCCCTGGCAACATCTGTTATTTTTCGCCCTTCTGCGTTCTTTCCAATAATTCGGCCACCCATAAAATCATCTAAGTGATGTCGGGAAGACATGCCAAAAATTTCAAATTTGTCTATTAAATTTTTCCTGTAAAACATTGACTTGAAACAACAACTGTCCACACGCGCCAAGACCTTCAAAGCTCTTATGAACGCTATCACGTGATGAACAGACGTGAAAAAAAATTTTGCATACGCGTACTTCTTCTTACTATATCTCGTACTTATTCTAATTTTCCACATTTTACTTCCTTTCATTTTGTGGCTGCTTTGAATGATAGTGTTATTCGTCCTTAGCAATTGCCCAGCAGATATAACAATTAACGTTTTGAAAGCTCTAGCTCCCATTGAAGAGGTGTGATATCAATTTAATAAATTTTGATAAATTGATACAATCATATCAATAGTTATAACATGAGTCATGATACAGAAATCTCTCGTAGATGAAATGTCAACCTCGCGTCAGCTTTTCTAGCTCTAAAAATCCAGACAACTTTTCTATCTGTTCTAGCTCTAAAAATCTAGACATCTGTTCTAGCTCTAAAAATCCAGACAACTGTTCTATCTGTTCTTGCTCTAAAAATCCAGACATCTGTTCTAGCTGTTCTAGCTATAAAAATCTAGACATATTCCTTGCGATATTTTGGAAGGAGATGAAGCCAGCTTTTTATGGATAGCATACCAAAAATTGCCGTCATACTGACAGCTAAACGATTCCTCTAGGTAGGAGTTCATAACCTGAATACGTTAGTTACGCGAGACTTTCAGTATACTTCTTGTGGATAGCAGATTTAGCAATATTGTCAGCTTGACATTGCTTTCTATTCTAAAATAATTTGGAACACATGCAAAATAAATCCAAATACAAATTTACATTGAATTCGTAATTTTTTATTCGAAATGTATTGTTTAATTATAATTTATGTGTGATTCGCAAATTTTGTACTTCGATGTAATAATTCATCTGGTTTGAATAACTTATTGTCTCAAATAATTTATTATGTACATATTTTTATACAAGATTTTTATATAAAATGTTTGTTTTAAAAATAAAATAATTCAACTATAAAATGAAAATCGTAAGCATTTATCAAATATTTAAAATTAAATTATCATCATAAAAAATGTTGGAGAATAACTCTAAAATGCATTTATCTACTTTGTTTATCACGTTTTAAAGAGAATAGATTCTTATTTTTTTCTTTATAATCCTTTACATTTAAAAACTATTTAATATCTGGAAAATTAAATACACACACAATCACCTTATAAATACTCCAATTTTGTTTTATTAATAAAACGAAAAATGAATGAATTTCGTTTCCGTTTTAGATGTAACAAAATTTAAATGACCTTCTATGTAATGATAAAGAATTTCTAAAATCAAAATATATTTTCAATTAATCTAACTTATTTTACATTGCATTGTAATTGTTCTTAATGTCTTGAACTTGTTTTAATTCAGACCATTTCTATCTAACACGTTATGTTTCGACGTATGTAATACCTTTAATTTGTTTCATGTTTTTACTGTTTTAGAATGATCTTCACAGGGCCATGCAACGGTCCCAATCCGCCCTGTCCCAAAGACTTATGATACTTTCAGCAACACTTTTGTGCCTCATCTTCACAAGGTAATTGCGAAATTTTAACTTTATTAGGATTTAACAAGTGAGATAATTTCAACCAATTATCATTACCAAATTAGGATAATTTGAGAGTTTAAGAAAACTAATGATCCTTAAATTACGATTATTTTTACAAATTACATTAATTTGAGCATACATCTCATTAATCAAATCACTTTTGATATTTAATATAGTATTTGTGATGGTAATTAATATTTATCTAATATTATGCTAAATATGTGTGTAATTGAATGGACTACTATTTTTTTAATTTAGTTTTACAAATAAATTTCATGTCTGTAGAATTGAAATTTTCATTTTGTTAAATTTTAATGAAAAATTTATCAATAAGAATCTCTACAATAATACGAGAGATTTTGTTTTTCAATATTTAAGCGAATATCAGTGTACGTGTGTGTGAGTGTGTTATATCAATATATGTGAATATCGATACATTTGTTTTGTACTTGTTTTTCGAAAATCAAAAGTATGATAAATATTATCGATTTGCTAATGTCGCTATTGAAATTGAATATTTTGTGTAAAATTGAGATGTGATTAAACTGTATTAGATTATTTCGGTCCTTTAATATTTGAATTGGAAAGCATCTAACAAAAGCGATGGGAAAATTTCTACATCGTCAATGCTCCACATCAAAGAAATCGCTTTAGAATTGTTTAACATTTTCTGCATAAAAACTATTTTGGAATAAATAATTTTAGTCACTTTGTTTTTAAAAACACTTCAAGTTGTTGTTGTTACTAATGTTACTTGTACAAGCTAAGTTCGCTATGCATTGGCTATGCGAATTTAAGTCAAGTGGGAGCGTCTTTCGTTTTTAATCGAATGAAAGTGAAAGTACGACTATGCCATGAAAGTACCACCATGAAAGTGAAAGTACGACTATGCTCTACACACATGCCATAGATACCCGTTTATAGGGTAGGCAACCAGTCACACCTCATTCATACAAGGAAAGGACAGACAGGATAGATACAGAAAGTACATCCATGCCCGAACCGGGATTCGAACCCAGGACCTCCTAATCCGCAGTCAGGCACGCTGACCACTAGACAAGTTGGGCGGCACATTTCAAGTAATCAAACTTATCATTCAAACGTAATAAAGCTTAAACATTTAATTATTTTCAATAAATTTCTTCAAAATTAAAAAGAACCTATTGTAAGGAAATTCAAATATGAAAAGTAAATTCAATTTATAGCAATCCGCTTTTCAGAATAACTATTATTCACATAAAATCGCTTAGGATCAAAAAACTAATACATGGCTAAATCTGTGAATAGACGAAAAACTTAACATAATCTGTGCAAGAAACTGAATTTCTATTTTCCTGAATTATAAAATGCATTATAATTTTGAAGAATGAATTCTTAACAAGTCTCTTAAAAAATTTCTGGAAAACTTCCAACAGTGCACAAGTTAGCTGGGACTCCCTTCTGTCTTTTGAGTTGTATAGTTTTGACCAGTCCTGTACTTCTGTAGAAAATTGCACAAATTGCTTTTTCTTCAAACATTTCATCATTTCAGAGTAAGATATCTTTAAAGATTTAGTTCAGGTGTTTCTGTACCCAGTACTATTTATACAATTTATACAAAAGTGTATTTTATAAAAAAATTTCAATGATTCAAATAGTATAAAAAATTTATTCATTATAATAATCAATTTTTAAGTTAAATTTTTTCAATCAAATTTAAATTCAATCAATCAATTCAATTAATAAATTTTTTAATTAAATTTAAGTAATTAAATATATTTAAACATTGTTTTGATTGGAAATTATTCGTTCAGCTCTAAATATCACGATAAATATAAACTATTTTGATATGATATAATACGCGTAAAGTACATTTTAAATATAAAACTATAATGATTGTACGAATAAAAACATTAATATTTCCTCAAAACAATAAATAAATAAAAATCCTTTGCATATTCTTAACTTTTTAATTCAGTAACGCAAACAATCACATTAAATAAGTAAATTTAGAAAACATTTTGAAAATATTTACTTTTAACCGCTTTTAATTAATATAAGCCCAAAAATATTTTGATGCAAAATAAAAATTTCGTATCGAAAAAGAGAATTTGCATAATTAAACACTAATTTGCATAAATATTTTTGGAGATTGCTAATTTTCTTCACAATTTCACAAATGATTGTAAAAATATATCATTTTATTCCCTGTTATGTAATAATTTAAACAGTTTTACTTTTAATATTCCTTTTTCTCCACTGCTTATTTTTCAAACTCGCTTAAAAGTATTATTTGCTTTAGAATTCGGATAATTGCTCTATTTAATATTTTATCAAGGGAATATATTGATAGGCTAACGAAAAACGAAAACTCAGAAAAATAATCTTCAAGGAAAGACAGATTAAGGTATAATTTTCTAACTAATTAAATCTAAATAAAAAAAATTTATGCAATAAATGTCTTCGGTATTCATTTTATTAAACAAACATTAAATTTTTGTAGTTTTATTATATTTGTTTCCAAATTCAACATTTCAAAGAAATATAAATAAACATATACTTAAATGAAAAATTCTTTTGAAATAAATTATATTATATTTTTTAAGTAATGTAAAAATAAACTAGGTCTTTTATTATAATAAGATTACTTTTAAATACAAATTGCATTAAACGTTCTTACATTTAATTTCGCATATATTTCTGTTCATTTAATTTTGTTAACGTTATCATTTTAACAGAGCTGGAAGCTCAAGGTTCAGATTTTTGGTCTTCGATTTAAGTGTTTATGGGTTCAATTACTACTTAGGACATAACTGTGTGTTTGTTGTAACTTGAGATGCATTTTAAGCTATAATTGTCATCCAAATTTGGCCTATTATACAAGAAGTGACAGTGGATACATTCACTATACAAAGCAACAAATTGTTTTATAATCATACTTGAATTTCCAGCTTATTAAAAAATTCTGTATGAAAGTTTCTAAAATCTAATGTAATCATTTATGATAATCTATGTATATAATTTAGGATTAAAAAAATTCTTCTAATTTAGTCTAAATCTAAAAGCTTCTAATTTAGTCTTAAATCTAATTTAGAATTAAAAAATAAAGTATTTAACTATATTATATTAAACATTGTTTAACAAATAGGGGTTGAATTGATCCTTAATTCCGGAAAAGATTTGCTTCAATATTCACTTTATTCTTCGAATAATATTTTCCTTCTTTTAATTGAAATTTTTTAAAAGATATTTGTTTTTAAATAAGTCATTTTTTTGTTAGCTAGATTCATGAATGAAAACTTCTTTGAGATCCCAATTACATTTATAAATTTTGCCTATCATCAAATACACAGTCCAGTCTTATTAATGTAACTAATTATCAGAAGCCAGAATAACTACCTTTCGTAGAGCGGACTGTTGCGAGGCGCTAAGAAGACAGTTAGATTCTTGAAAGTGTTCACTGGAATGCTGAGCCATACTGATTCTAGTGTCATGGCCAGCTAAGCTTGATTACGTGGGAGTGGATCTAGGCCACGAACAACTCGATCGAGATGGTCCCACAAATTCTTGATTGGGTTTAAGTCAGATGAGTTTACTGACCTGAAGAGAACGGTAAACCCAGCCTGGTGTTCTTTCGAACCATGACGCACTTACACTTCCAGCTGTATGACATTTCACGTTGTCCTGTTGGTAGATGCCCTCATCCTGAAGAAAAATAATCAATAATAAATAATTTAACGTCGTATACGCCAATTTCCATCTGTTCGATGAAGCATGAAACGTGATTCATCGAAAAACGGTACTTCTCATGACTCAGTAGACGTCCAGTTGCGGTACTGGGTTGCGAATTTCAGAATTCGTCGCCGATTAACAGCAGCGTAGGTGCGCGGAACAGGTGTCTTCTTCTAAAACCTAGACACAGCAACGTTCGCTGAATAGTAGGTTAAGAGACACTGTTGGTAGCCCCTTGGTTCACCAAGGCGGTCAGCTGCTCAACGGTAGTAGTCTATTCACCCGAACGCATCTCGATAACTGTCATTTACCTCTGTCATCTGCGGACTGTTTGGGCATCTCATTTGAAACATCGCTGGTTTTGAAGAGTCCGATTTTGCCATCACTCTATACTTTTACCATTATTACATTACATATATTCAGACTTGTATGCTTGATTCTTGAGATCCGCTTGTAAGTCTTCGTCGATATTAGGACAAATAGCACAATGACAGATGTATAACCACAGAAGAATAACGAAGAAAACACCCAGGGCCACGGTGGGAATCGAACCCACACTCCTACGCTCTCAAGCGATTAGCAGTGATGCCTTTGACCACTCAGCCACGGAGCGCCCTACTTTTACCATGGTGGCAAAAAAAGTTCACAAAATTAACCGTTTCGGAAATGCTTACACCCTTCGCTTGAAAGCTATTAATCATGTCCTTTTGGGACGTTGGATAAACCACTCCGTTTCTGCATTACGCTAACGATTGTAATATTTTGCAAAGTTCTCACACATACTTTACTTACGCTCAACTGCATTGTGCTGCTACGTGCCTTCTGTGATAGGTTATTTAACGTCAACGTCGAAAGTACGTGTTGATCGCATTAATGTGACTGAACTGTGTAAACGTAAAATCGATAGTGTGTGTATTCCACTTTATAACCAAATTAATTACCCTTTCAGCCCAAATACACTGATAATATGCTTAAAATATGCAATATTTATGAAAATCAAAATTTTGCAAATGGTTTTTAATGATATCAAATTCAATTAATAATACAGAGGGTATTAACACATTTTTAGAACGATTTTGGGGCCGTTTAATTAATGTTTAAAATGTAAAGACTATTTTTTAAATGTTCGATCTGATAGATTTTTTTCTGGACTATAAGTCTGCATCGTGATTTCCATGATATAAGAACTTTTCGTAAAATTTCCAGGGGTATTGCTTTCCATTCCTCTTCTACTACTTTCCAGAGTCCATCCATCGTGGTGGGTTTGCGTTTAGAATGAGCTCTTTTTAACAGACCAAATTCACAATAGTCCATAGATGAAACGTCAGGGGAATTTACAGGAATATGTTGAAAAGGTACATATGCAATACCTGTATTAGTCTTCATTTTTTCAAGGAATGCAGTGGTAGTATTCGAAGTATGACTTGTAGCTTTGTCTTGTTGATGTTTCACTCTTTGAAAATCTTTGGGATAAAGAAGTGGAATTTCTTCTGTAAATATTGGACGTAAAACCTTCTCCTGATAGTATGATGAGTTGATTTTAACATTTATTTCTACTCTTTTTATTTTTTATTTCCCTTTGTAGGAGAAACCTGCGACTATCATAAACCCTTTACTGAAACTTTCTTTACATTGACGGAACCAGGTTTGTACAATTTTTCTCCTCGTTTCCTATTGTAAATAGACCTTTTTTTTGTTGCAGTCATTTAGGTAAACCCATGTTCCATCAAGGGTCACAATGTATTTCCATTTATCTCCTGCTAAATGGTTTTCATACAGGATTCTACAAAAAGTTTTGCGTTGAGCCACATGTCTCGGCAAAAGCTGGTGAACATTATGTTTTTTAGCTTTTTTAAGTTGTAAATCTTGATTTATTATTTTATTTATTGTTGATACAGATGCATCTAAAGACTTTGCAATTGATTTCTGTGTTGATGGATTTTCTCTTGTTACCAGCGATTTCAGTTTAGGAACATTTGAAAAATCACGTACTTTTTTCGGATATTCGTTTGGAGTCTTCTTTCCATGTAGAAATAATGATTGACGGATTTTACCTGTCCGAATAATAATGTTGCTTATTTTGCACTTAGAAATTTTAATACCATGCATTTCACAACGTTTTTGAATCCTGGAATAAGAAGATTTCTTTTCGGAAAGCGCAAAAACAAATCCCTCAATCCACAGCTTGTTTACATGCTACATTTTAAAAGAACAATAAATTTAAAAGTAGCATATGATATTTCTCATTTCAAATAATAAGCTGTTGCTAAAAAGTTTTATTTCAAAACATTTACTTTTTTTAAATTCTTAATCGAAATCGTTCTATAAATGTGTTAATACCCTCTGTAGAAATAAGTTTTTGATGAAATGTAATTAACATCAAGCTAAATAAATATATTATTATATATAGTTCCATAGAATGTATACATACTTATGAAAAAAATGCATCACACACTCAGAGAAAATACACGTAATAAAAATAAACATGTTTTTTCGCCAGCATTACGATTTCCAATTTCAGAAAATGCATGTTTTCTACATTTGAATAGAGATTTTTATTTCTCGAACATTTCTCTGACTCCTAAAGTGATCCTGATATACATTCTAGGAAATTCTGATATACCTTTATATTTGTCTAAACTTTTTCACATGGTAAATTTAAGTTGTTTCTTTTAAGCTTTTATGTATATATATATATATATATATATATATATATATATATATATATATAGATAGATAGATAGATAGATAGATAGATAGATAGATAGATAGATAGATAGATAGATTTAACTTTTTTTTCTCTTAAAAATGCAAACAAAGTTGATTGAATGAACATATTGAAAATATATGATTTTCTGATTCTTCTGTATTCATTAAGATTTTCTTTTTACAATATTTTTTCTCTTCTGTTTTTTCCCCTTATTTTTTCATATATAACATTTACATTCAAAATAAGCGCTTTCTACACGAGAATGATTCCTGCAGCTCTATTACGAACAAAAAATAGCTTTAAAATTACTCGGGAATATATGCAATTTGTGTTTACTTATTCGATAAAAAAGGAACTCGAAAAGTTCTACAAATTAATGGTATTGTGCTTTTGCTCCACATTTTTGAGCCATTACAAGGAACATCAATGATCAATACAACTATATTTTAATGACTGTAATTTAGAGAAAAAGCCTAGCCTCCATTTATCAAAAACATGACACTGCTATTGATGTTTTTCAACTCAAAGCTTAATTCTTTTCTTTCCAAATAAAATCCTTTTATGAGCCAAACTATTTTTGTATGCAAAATTTAAGAAGATATTTTAAATTGCAAGATGCCAGGAAATGATAAAGAGTTGGTATATCGAACAAATATATAACAAATATTCGGTGATGATATGAAATAAATTTCTAACATTTAATTTTCTATCAATCTTTAATTTAAAGATTATTAAAAATAAGGATCAAAATCACGACATAATGTCCATTTTAGGTTGTTTTAAGAGTGTATACTACATCAAAGTGTTTATGTATTCAGCTATATTTCTCCAAACAGCTAATATCTTATTGACCATTTTTATGACTATTTATTGATTGTTTTAGTTGTTTGCCATTATACCCCGTACGCACAATTTAAAGTTAAATCTAATTTAACTTAAACCTACTAAAAACAACTTCACACTTGAAACTCATTTAAAAAATATTGTTTTTTTTTCAAAACATTATTTATTGTTTGTTGATATTATAATGCGATACTTTTTAAATTTTCATAGTTGATCTCATTTTCTGAAAATTTACGGTATAAAATGATATTATTTAAGATGATATTTCAAATGATAAATACAAAATAGAAGAATGTTCTTGACAAATCTGATTTTTCACAAACATGATTTTATGATGCTTATTTAATACTTTCATAAGTAATTTTGGTTATGTTTATTTGATTAGCTTTGAATATTTCAAATAACAATGGCAACAATATACCAGAAAACAAGATAGCATTAAATCAACTGAAATTATTTAAGTTAGTTCAACAAACTGATTTAAGATAAATTTGTTCTGACTTACTCAAACCACCAGCTGCCACAGTGAGAAAGTTTACTTGAAATTTAAACACGATTAAAAGTGCAGTGAGAACTGTGTATTATTGATCATTTGTTGTGATCATTCTTAGGTAGAATAATATATCAGGATCAACCTTCATCTTCGATGTCAGAGGCTCATAGCCAACCAAAAATCCCCAATTGCAGCATAAGCAGCTGTAGTTTAAAATATCTTGGTAAATTTCTTTTGTCCTTATTATGTGTAAAATATACGTTTTGTTTGATTGACAACAGAAAGTGATTGCTTGTTTTCGCACCATACAATCATATTTCAAACAGGGTGGTATTTGTAAAGAATACTTATTTTTCTAATACACATAAAATGTGCCATGACTAAAGTAAATAAATCTTTAAACCTAAATATCATAAAAGTTGCTGTGGTTTGCTGTGATTGCTGCATAAATGATCACCTCTTCAGGGTGGAGGTTCATTATCTTCTGCCTGTTTTTACGGTAATGATTGCTTAAAGTATTTTCAGAATTTTCCTCACACGGCACATAAATATGAGCAACTATCTGTAAAAAAAATTATTTTTGAAAAATAACACGTGGTGGGCTCACCAGGGCCCGGTAGTCGGGCAGCTCTTTTTTTCAGCCTAAAGTTCCAAATTCGAGTCCAGCCACTGTTACGCAAAAGGAAGAGGACGTTACGCTTCTGCGCGCAAATCTATCGTGGTAGTTACTTAAGAGTTTAGGTTTCCTCCCTTGATATATGTGAATATTGCTAAGTATCAATGAGAAGTGTTCCCGGAAGGCAATTTATGAAATGTCTTACAACGTCTTTAGGCTTAAAGGGCTGTCTACTACGCGGTATTGGAAAATGTGGTGAATGTTCAAATGATATATTTCGACTTTTGACTGTTAAGCTTTTTGTTCTGCATTGTCAAAACAAAGAAACTATACATAGAAAATCCATCCAAAAAGTAAAATGTAGATGTTAAAAAAGTTGCATCAGATTTCATCGTTTGGGATATTCTTCAATGACTGACAGACAATACAATTATTACAATGAATTTAAAATTTAATGTATTTACAAATAAATCGAGATATTTTTTTAACTAAAACACTATTTATGCACAAATATTATTAAAGTAATTTCAAGGGCCCATTCATTGAAAGAATTTGTGTCGTGGAAACTATTTAATTTCGAAAATGTTTTTAATAAACTGCTTCCATAATTTAAAATGTCAAATATATGACTTGTAAACAAAAAGTCCCAACTGTCTCTCTACTTTGACATATAGCATTATAAATACAGAAAAGCAATATCAAACTCCCACTGTTCAACAGTAGCTGTCACTGAATCAGAGATCTCTTCCCCCTTGAAAAACGTGATTCTACCACCATGCTATGATGAGTCTTCTCTGGATTGTCGCAGAAATTTGTTGAAACTGAGATGATATATACTTTTTAATAAACTATTATTCAACAACAACTAATGAGAACGTGAATTCGTGTCCACTTCAGTCAATTGTTATTGAAAGTAAGGAGTGTAATTGCTAGAATTTTGAAATACGATCAAGAAAATCTCATTAACAATTTACATGTCATAATCTGTGTGTGCATGTCCTAGGTCTTTATTATATTTTAATTAAAATTATGGATTTAAACTCAATTAAAACTCTTAACAATTGACAAAATTATGATCCATGGAGTAGCACTAACTCGATTCTTAGCGACATCCTTTTCGCACTTGAAAGGCTTGATTCCCTGACTTGTTGAAGATCACCATACCAAAAGGGACTAATTAATGATTACATCAGAACACATTAATATATTTTCTGATCTCAAATCTCTCTCCATGGGTATTTTGGAATTTTGAAGAGATCTTGCGTGTTGACTGGGTCACTTAATGTTGGGTCCAAAATATGAAAGAAATAAGAGCTTCGATTGGCAGAAATAGTCAGATGGAAAAGAATGTCAGACCTAGCTATATTAATCATTTTCATCAGAATTGCAAGAATCTCTTTTGTTTGTCTTTCAATACAATAATGAATCTTTTAGCAATATTGATTTTTTGTATTTGAAATGTGGGAGGATGTATAATGATGAAAAATATGCAACTGAGTTACGTGAATAAATTGTATACTAAAACTTCCTTAATTCGAATGTATCTCTAATATCTTTCAAGATCCAGTTTCATCTTGTTTCAGCTTATTGGTTACATCTGTGTAAACATTTGAGCACATGTGTCGTATAATCCATGATTCCAAACTCTGAATTATTTTGGCGATGAAGAAATGTTGCCAAGATTACGTATCATGAAGTGTGCGATGACGTAAATACTAGGGTTACCAAAATGGAATTTTCTCCATAATTCTTATAGGTCTCCATATGTATGACGTAATAAAAATGAGGTTGTCAGATACAAAACAAAATCCGCCAAAAAATCACCAATCTCAGAATTTGGCATCCTGGATTATACGGCACTTGCGCCAACATTTGATATTCGATTACATTTTATTTCATAGTGATTTATGTAAAAGCTGTAAATAACGTTGGAAGATCTCTCTCTCTCTCTCTCTCAACATAGTGAACAGAATATTTAAAGTACACAAAAGTTCAGAATACATAATCCAATTGCAAATGAATCATTTCGTATTCCTGTACTCAGGTTCATTTTTAAGAAATTCTATTATAATATATATATATATATATATATATATATATATATATATATATATATATATATATATATATATATATATATATATATATATATATATATAGTTTTCTTAAAATATATATTTTTCATAAAAATTTCATAGAATAAAAATAATAACTATATAGTAAAAGTAAATAACATGTGTTAACTAGAAAATTCTATTAAATTTAAAATTAATACACTTTCTTCCGTCATAAATTTTTTTAATTTCAAAAATGCTTCTAGTTAAGCAAATACAAAATAATAAATTTCTCTATATTTTAATCTGATTTTTAAACTGAATGATGCAAAAAATCAAATTATTCATTAATCAATTAATTCAATTATAATTAATTTATTAATGACTTAATAAAAGATAATTAAAAAATATTTTCAATTGAAGATTTCGATTTTTATCAGAATTTAAATTTTTACTTCACTAATTAAAAAATGTTAAAGTATATAATCCTTTCATGTTCTAAAGATAAATTTTTAAATTTCTTTAAATGTTCTTTCGTGTACAAAAATTTCAGCATTATTCATAAAAAATTTTAATGAATAGATATATTTTGCTTGAAAGTATTTTTCCGTTTTATCAAAAAACAAAATCATTAAAACTTTCAAATTCCTCGAACTAGAAAGAAAAGAGAGTTTGAAACTCTCTTGTCGTGCTTAAAAATTATCGAGAAATGAATGGTCTAAAGAGATTTGAATCTCCGTTTTTATAAGGGTTACCATTTTTCAAAGCAAATTTAAATATGACAAATATACTAATGATAGAAGAGATGTAAAATCGCGCTGATTTCCTTTAAAAGAACTGCAATAGTACACAGATTTGAAATTGCTTTCATTCTAATTTTTAAAAGAAAAAGGATTTAATTTGTATTTAAACGTAATGGAATTAATTTGTTTTAGTTTCAAAAATTAATTAATCTCAAAAATTTTTTTAAATATCCACAAAATGTAACTGATATCTAAATCATTTTTCCCTTAACCAAAATAATTTCTGGTTAAGCTATAAGATTAAGAAATTGTAGTTAGGATTAGATTGCCTACACCTTAATAGGTGATTCGTAGGTAAAATAAACTATGTTAAATACATAAGCTACTAACCATTTCAATTTCGAAACACAGTAATGAACCATGTTAAAAAAATAAGAAAATAATTAATTTTACTAAACTTAACCATATACCTTCTGGCTCTGATTCAAAAGTCAGGACATCTAGTATAAGCTGGAGTATGCTAGTAAATATTAATACAACTTCAGCTTAAATAAAATTTTATCAGGTGAAATTAATTCATGATATCTTGTAAAATTAATCAAATTTTCTTATCTGTTTTTACTTTATTTATTTTTACAATTTAATAAATTTATATGTGTGTGGATATTCAATGTTTTAATTAAAATTCCTATTAACCAATCGTTCACTAATAACCCAATATATAAAATTGAGGCTGGCATATATATATATATATATATATATATATATATATATATATATATATATATATATATATATATATATATGTATATATATATATATATATATATATATATATATATATATATATATATATATATATATATATATATATATATATATATATATATATATATATATATATATATATATATATATATATATATATATATATATATATATATATATATATATATATATCAGAGTGTATACGTACACCTTACCGAGTTAGGCAAATGATGTGAAATGCGCAGCAATCCATCGCAAGAAGAATAACATACTAAGTGAAGAACGGGTAGAATGGATAATATTCGCGCCGTTATTGCTGCTTGGAAAATAGTCGTTGAAAATTTAGTTTTCGTCGCGAAAAACGCCTATAGCTGTAGAGAATGTCAGGCCAACATCGCCGGAGTCAGTTCCAACAGACAGACGAATTTACGAGGGCAATGTTAATCAGACTGAGAAGGGCAGGTTGGTCGTAACGGTAAATCGTTGCTGATAGACAACTGGACGCATCCACGTTGCACCGGCTGTATCGTAGGGGGTTTGAAAAAGGAACGTTTGTGGGGTTCCAGCTGAGTGACATCCGCACGCGTGAATCGACGCGTAAGAGGGGAGACGGTGGTGGTTCCGCAAAGCAGGTCTGCAGAAATTCTGAAACATGTGAAACACTCCAGGATGCTCTCATATCAAGCGGAAACATTTGCCGTCGATTGGTTGCTTGTGAACTGCTCTCATGGCGTCCGTTAAGAAGACTGCCATTGATACTAAAGCATAGACGCCATCCTCTGGAATGCAGCCAGGTTAGAGTGAAGTGGACGACAGAGTGGCACAGGATCTTCTTTTCAAATGAGTCTCGCTTCCGTTTTTTTTTAATGGTAGTCACGACGTACGAGTGTGGCGTTGAGTTAGAGACAGGTCCAATCCTGCAGGAATTGTGGAACGCCCCACCGGGTGACATCGTATCATCACTTAGGGTAGCATTTTAATATATTATTTGTAACCTATAAGTTGATTATCCAAGAGCCTTTATTAGAGAACAAAGAACCTTTATCAAGGACCCAAGGGTGCATTGCCTACTGCTTATTTCGTCAAGTTAATCAATAGTTTAAAGTTTATTGAATATAATCTTGAATTGTTTCTCGATGTCTTCTCATTAACATCTCTTTACATATAGCTAGGAAAAAAATTTATAATTTGTTAAAAACAGATCTCTTCTTATTTCAGTATATTAAAAATTTATTATTTGGCTTAATGAAGTATTATTTTTAAAGTGATATATTAAAGGTGAAATAGTTTGTTTTCATTTGCTCATTTTATAGCTTTAAAATATGATTTAAAGTTTGCCGAAAGCTTTGTGTACACTCCAGGATTCTACATCAGTAATTTTCCCATAAACAGCTCATTACAATCAGTTGATAAATAAGATTTATTTGTCACCATAATCAGATAATGACATTAAATATTATTTTAAGTGTCTGGCAAATTTGCAGGATGTTTTTGTAAGATTCTCACACATTCAAATAAATATAATTAAACTGCGTGAAATTATTTTTATTGTATTGTTGAAATAAATTAAATGCAAAATTTTATGAGCTGAGTTAATAGGTAAATTAAATATTCAGCTATAAAAAATTCTTTGTAGGTAATAACTACTTCCATCTCACAAAAAAGATTATGCGTCTAGGATTATAAAATAAAATATGTAAAAAAATAGTTAATTTATCGAACATTTTACACTTTATTATTTCCACATAAAACTTTCCGAAAAGCATTGATTAAAGTTTCCTCATTTTCTCCTCAGTGAATAACACTTTCAAGTAGTTTCCAGTTTCGTTCTGTAATCATTTCTTTTTTTATTTATTGCAAATAAATAGAATAATTACATTGCTGGTAAAAAAGAACATTTAACTTTTGATAGAAATGAGTGGCACAAAAGATTAATTAAGTGTAATTTCGAAAGGGAATTAAAACAAATGTTTTTGGTTTTTAATTGTGTATCTAAATATACTAATTGAACAAGAGGAATCGATTCAGTTATCTGTAAAATATAAAAACATATTTCATAATTTTTCTCATTTGAATTTAGTCTCAAAACTTATTTTTTATATTCTTGCTCCTTACAGTTATTTAAAGTTATTTGAAATTATTTCTCTCATTTTTGGGATTAACTATTTTTTCTAAAACATTATTTTTCCAAATCCCTTCTTCTAATAGGCTGTTAAAGTACATTACTTCTTCTAAATTAGCATATGTTCATTGGCAGTTGTGCTATAAAAGGGAATTTCATCCAGTATTTTTTATTAACATCCATTAAAAGCAATGTTTTCTTAATACAATTAATGAGAGGAAAAATTTCTTAAATGCTAATTTGTCTCGATATATATATATATATATGTGTATATATGTGTGTGTGTGTGTGTGTGTGTGTGTGTGTGTGTGTGTGTGTGTGTGTGTGTGTGTGTGTGTGTGTGTGTGTGTGTGTGTGTGTGTGTGTGTGTGTGTGTGTGTGTGTGTGTGTGTGTGTGTGTGTGTGTGTGTGTGTGTGTGTGTGTGTGTGTCCCAGTTTTCTTCCTTCTTAGAATGTGTTGTAGAATGTTGTACAGAATGTTTTAAACACAAGTTAATTATTTGTGAATCCAGGTTATTTATATTAATTTAACAATATATTGCTGCACTTTTTACACTTGCGTTGCATTGGGTATATTGGGGATAGGCGTTATATATTTTAAATGTAAGGCCATAATACCTTATGTGTGTGTGCATATATATATATATACACTGCTCAGCATTGAAAATGCAACACCAAGAACGAGTTGCCAGAAAGTGACGAAACTCGGCAAACAGAGAAACATAGCAACGAACAATAAGTGATCTGTATTTCAAAATGATATGCATAATAAAGGGGGAAAAAGGTCGGAACCGTACTTAGTAGACCACCGTGGATGGCGACAAACAAAGCAATACGTCTAGGATCAGAGTCACTGAGAGTACGGAGGGCTTCCTGGGGAATGGCTCTCTATTACGTGTCAACCATTTGCCAAAGTACGTCTTCTGAAGGAAGCAGTGGAAGGCTCTACAAATCATGTCCAATAACATCACGAATGTGTTCGATTGGTGAGAGATATAGCAAACACGGTGGCCAAGGAAGCCGCTGTACACCTTGCAAGGCATGTTGGCTGATGCTAACAATTTTGCGGTTGGGAGTTATCCGGCTGATAAAGGACATTGACCACCCTTTGAATGTATGAGAGTGCCACCAGCCGCAGCACATCATCCACGTAACGTTGGGCTGTCATAATGCCATGAATACAAACTAGAGGTGACCCTGAAATCGTACACAATGGTGCTCCAAACCATGATGCCACGTTGTCGCGTGGTGAGGCTTCCCACAATTGTAGCAGGACTGGACCTGTCTCCACGTTGAATCCATACTCGTACGCCACTACTATCTGCTCGATGTTGGAACATCCGAATGACTTGCACATGCTGCAGTATTTCGGTATCCACGCGAGATGACGTCAATCTGGCTGCACCGTTACCCCGAAAACGTTCCACTGTTCCTTGTTCCAACTATCTTCGCCACGGCTGGTGCACTATGGACGCTTCCAGGTGACTGTCAGCTGCAATTTGCCGATTGGTGATAAGACTGAGAAGGATCAACCTTCCCTTCGCAGTCTTATCACGGTTCCCCTCGTAAACTTGTCTGTCTGCTGGAACTAATAACGTCGAATGTGACCTGAACTTCTCTGCAATTATAGGCATTCTTTGTGACAAGAACAAACTTTCAAAGACTATTTTCCACCTAAAAATAACGGTGCAAATATTATCCACGTTATATCTTATCCTACGTATGATAGAGATCGGTGCATTTAGGGTAAGTAATTTTCACTCCTTTATATTGCATTTTCAATGTATATATATATATATATATATTATACAATAAATTTTTCTAGCATTTGTTAATTCAAAATGTTTGAATTAGTAGTTATTGGTAATATACGTGAAATTATATTTTTATATGTTTTTGAGCATTAAATTATTATGTTATTTTTCTCAAACACAAATAAAATTAAAAATCATTTGCCATCTCACTATTTCGTAATGAACATGTATTAATTATAAGTGATTTTTAATGTAAATCTATGTACGTAAAACAAATTGCTATTATAAAATGTTTTGCATCTTCTTTCTACAAAATCCATTTTGTTTTATATGCTCAGTTAACTAAAACTATGTTTGAAAATGCTTATTCGAAAATCTTCAACCGCCTTCTTTTGCAGTGTCTGTGGTTTCCAACACTTCCAACGGTCCGGCAACCACGAGGTAGATCTTTTCAAGAGCCTCTATTTTGTCGTAGTGACTTTCTCGACCGTCGGATATGGCGACTACAGGCCGGACGTCTGGCCATCCCAGCTCTTCATGGTTGTCATGATCTGCGTCGCTCTCATTGTCCTCCCTACACAGGTACGGTACTCGACTTCTTTCCTCATATTTCATAACCATTTTTTAAGAAATGATAGAATCTTGTTTGGGCCAGCACATGTGTGTATATGTGTGCATCTTCTTCTTCTTCTTCTTCGAGTTGGGTTTGTATGTCATTGAGCACCTCTGCTTTTATCAGCATTTTGTACTGTTAACTCCAAACCCAATGTTTCTTAGTTCCCTTTGCTCGGATCACCCACTTTATTAATAAAGTCTGATAACCCTTTAATGGAATCTAGGTGTAACTCTCTAGTATGGATGATGCCTAAAGAGGTTAATCTAGGGAGGGCAAGAGCCTCGCATTCATAAATGATATGCTTGGCCGTTTCCTCTTGCATATGACATTTCCTGCAGATAGGATCTTGCTGAAACAGTCCCATTTTACGGAGATGTTTTCTGAAATAGTAGTGCCCAGTTATGAAGCCTACGATTAAACGTATCTTCTGCCTAGAGCATCTAAGAATTTCATAGGAAATCCTCGCTGATGACCTACAGATCATACCTTTAGCGTGGGTTTGACCAGGAGATTTGAGCCAAGCTTCATACATCTTCCGTTTTTCCCATCTGCGAACATTGGTTTTTGCGGTCTTCAAATTGATCCCACAAAAAGGTTCTGGACCAATGGGAACAAAAGACGATCCTTGTTTAGCAAGCTCATCAGCCTTTTCATTGCCTTCGATACCTTTATGCCCTGGCACCCATACAAGGATCACCCTGTTTCTAGTTGCCAGTTCTGTAAGAAGGTTTCTACACTCCAGAATCATTTTAGATTTGATTTCGAAGGAATTAAGCGCTTTTAAAGCGGCTTGACTGTCACTGAAAATGAGAATCCGCTTATCGTAGTAGCCCTTCTTCATATTCAGTCGCAGACAGTGGATAATGGCCAAAACTTCTGCCTGGAAGACCGAAGCGTATCGCCCAAGGCTTACAGACAAGCTGATTCTTGGTGACACGCCACAAACTCCCAGACCTGAGAGGCTGTTCTTCAGTGATCCATCTGTGTACCAGATTAGATCTCCTGTTTTAGTTCCAAACATGTTGTTATCCCATTCCTCTCTAGTTGGAAAAACTACATCAAATGTCTTGTCAAACATGTATGTTTTTTCCATGATGTCAGATGGCATCAGAAAAGTAGGGTCTTGAAATTTCCTGGTGATGCCCTTGTGCCCTTTGGCAACAGGCTGGTCATACCAGTGGTTTTGCAGCTTCATTCTATATGCATTCAATCTTGCAACGCTGCATATGAAGATGTCCAAGGGAGTCAGATCCAACACAACCTCCAATGCTCTGGTTGGCGTGGTGGAGATTGCTCCTGTGATGCAGAGACAGGCTAGTCTTTGTAGACTCCTCAATCTGTCAATCACAGTCTTCTGTTCCACCTTATGCCACCAGATCACACAGGCATATGTGAAAATGGGCCTGACAAAAGCTGTGTACATCCATAACATCAGTTTTGGATGTAAACCCCAGTTCTTACCAAGCATTCGCCTGCAAATCACAATGCTTTTCTTTGCTCGGTTGATCCTATCATCAATGTGCTTATTCCAGGTGAGTTTCTGGTCTAAATAGATGCCCAGATACTTCACCTCTGAAGCCACATTGATTTCAACATCAAAAAGTCTTGGTATGAAAAAACCTTTCCGTTTCTTTTTGCGTGTAAAAGGTACAAGGTAGGTTTTCTGAGGATTAACCATCAGGTCCCTATCCATGCACCATTGACCTACATAACTTAGAGCATCCTGCATGAGGTGACAAGTTATGTCAAAATCTTTACCAAGGATAAGGATGACAATGTCATCAGCATATCCCTGCGTATAATAACCCTTATCATTTAGATGTTTTATAAGGCTATTTACAACTAGGTTCCAAAGTAATGGTGACAGAACACCTCCTTGAGGACAACCTCTAGTAGTCTTTTTTTTCAAATGATTCACCGAAGATGTTCATTTGTATATATCTATCCGAAATTAAGGCCTCAATCCAAGTACACAGGGTTTGATTAATCCTTGCCCCTCTAAGTGCATTGAGGATGGATGGATGGGAAGTATTATCAAAAGCACCCTGGATGTCGAGGAAAGTTGCCAAGGCAATATCCTTTTGATCCAGAGTGGCTTCAATCTTGGAAACTAGCTGATGTAGAGCAGTCTCTGTAGATTTACCAGGTTGATAGGCAAATTGAAGAGCATGCAAGGGACTATTTCTACCCAAGTAATCTCTAATATGCCGATCAATGATTTTCTCCATAATTTTAAGAAAGAATGAAGAAAGACTGATTGGTCTGTATGACTTGGCCTGGTCATAAGTGTCCTTGCCAGGTTTTGGAATGAAGACTATCCTAGTCTTTTGCCATGTCTTTGGTATATATCCCAGGGCCAAACTAGTTCTATACATTCTAGTTAGCATTGGTATGACAACCTTTTCTGCCTTCTGGATCATGATGAGCATAACTCCATCAGGCCCAGGGCATTTTAGAGGTTTAAAGGCGAAAATTGCCCATTTAACAATGTTGTAGTTTATGATATTTTTAGCAATGGTCCATTGATTGCTATTGATTCTTTGCAAAGAGCCAATGCAATGTTCCCCTTCGTTGCTATAAATATCTCTAGCTCCCGGGAAGTGAGTCCTGGTCATAATTTCCATAACCCCTTTTCCGGAAGCAGCAAAATTACCCTCCTCGTCTTTTAGGGTACCAACCAAAATAGGTTCATCCCTTTTAAGGAGTTTCTGGAGTCTAGCTCCTTCAGAAATAGAATCTATCTCGTCACAGAACTTTCTCCAGGAGTTAATCTTGCTTTTTCTAACAAGTTTGTTATAATTAGTGAGGGCCCTTTTATAGTTCTCCCATTCACCATTTTTCTTAGCTTTGTTAAAAAGTTTTCTAACATTTGCTCTTTCGGCAGCTAGAGAGTCATTCCACCAAGGGCATTGGAGTTTAGCTCTTCTAGTGCGAATGGGGCAATTGTTATGATAAGAATCTAGAAATAATGTGTGCATGCATGTGTACTTGTATCAATATTCATTTATGCTTGCTTGAGTTAACAGGTTAATTGTAAATTAACTGGTAAATTAACAGGTTGAGAATTAACGGGTTAATTGAAAATAAACATGTAAATTAACAGGTTGAGAATTAACAGTTTAATTGAAAAATATTTATCGATATATTTCCACCTAATCAGTATTTGATCATACAAAAAAATTATTCAGTTACTTGCTAATTATTATACAGTTACTAAATCAAAAGAAAATCACTAAAATGACTGTAAAAAAATTTCATGGATAATGTTATGATTGAACTTTTATACTAGTTTTGGGCTATGGTTATATGGAAAATAATAATTATTTCAAACACTTATCCGTCACGTTTATTGTTTCATATTTATCGCTTGTTTACATTAAATTATATTTTTATTTAATATTTAATTAAGACAATTTTAAAAATCTTGCAATATATATATCCGTTAAAAAATTGTTACTAATGACGCTTGGACAAGCCAAGCACGATATGCCTTGTCAATGCGAGTTTAAGTCAATATGGGACGTCTTTTATTTTATCAGAGTAATGCAAGGGTAAAAGTATGTCTTTGCTCTTTTTTTAAAAATACCTCCGATAGATTGCACCACCAGAGGATCCACTGCTTCAACTTTGACATTGATCTGAAGAGGGAGGAAATTTTCTCCAGACCATTGCACCCATGGTAACTACTCAACGACCAACCACAGGAGTCTCGATTCCACAGATTTAACGAGTACGTATATCACATGAATTCGGTGGGTCTTTGGCGGCATTGGGAATCGAACCCCGTCCTTCCAGATGGAAGGATGATAGGCTAACACGGCCCTGTTAAAAAATTAATCCTGTTAAACTATACAAACAGTTATTACTTTTGTTTTATTAAAAAAACTCATTTTATTGACATTTTAAATGATCAAACATGTTAAGTCATGTAAATCCCGATTAAGAAATGAAATCTAAAAAGAAACAAAGTTTTCATCTAATCTTAGAAGTTGTTTTGCGAAGAACAAACTACTTTAATCAAAAAAATGTATACGAAAAAATTCCTTATAAATCTTTTAAATATATCAATAAAATTCAAATATGTTCATTTTTACTTCACTTGATATTTTTCGATGTTAGTTGCAATTAGCTGGATTACATGATTCTCTAATCTTTGAAGTTGTTTATTGAGTACAAAGTGCAGTTATAAAAATATTAATATCAAAAAGAAATAACTTAAACAAGAGACCTTAAGTTGAATCACATCCTGTTTTCAAATGTATTTGATCAGAGTATTAAAAACATTTATATTTGTACGTTATGCTCATTATAGTTTCTTTAGTTCATTTAAATATTCCAAAATTTCCAATTAACTGATGATTTATAATTATCAATCAATAGATTTTTGAGAATCGAATTAGCCTTTTATATCAAGATAAAAGCCGCCCAACTTGTCTAGTGATCAGCGTGCCTGACTGCGTATAGGGAGGTCCTGGGTTCGAATCCCGGTTCGGGCATGGATATACTTTCTCTATCTATCTATCTATCTATCCTGTCTTTGTCCTTTCCTTGTATGAATGGGTTGTGAATGATTGCCTACCCTATAAATGAGTACCTATAGCATGTGTGTACTGAGGAAGTTGGACTCCACACCAAAATGTGGTGGCTGAGCTGGCAGCCGAATGGTTAGCGCTCTTGCCTTCGGTTCAACAGTTCGTGGGTTCGAATCCCACCTTGGGTATGGATGTTTGTAGTGGTTCGGAATCCACTTTAAGCCGTAAGTCCCGGTCTAATTAGCCCTCGTGTGCAAAAAATGACCGTTGAGAGACAAACCAAACCAAACCAAAAACCAAAAGGTGGTGCAGTTAGGAAAGTGGACCAGCGCACCCCATAATGCCAGCCTAGCTGGCACACGGCAACAACAACATCAAGATAAAAACAAGAGCAAATTCAAGTTTCGTATATTACTTCTACATTTCTATGCAACTTTTCTAAGTGTCAGATTTTAACCTACTTTTAGTTCATAAGCAAAAATTGTTTTTGTTATTGTTTACTAATGACACTTGGACCAGCCAAGCTCGCTATGCTATGCGAATTAAGTCGATTGGGAGCGTCTTTCGTTTTAATCAGAGCACCATGAAGTTGAAAGTACGACTTTGCTCTTCACACATGTCATAGGTACCCGTTTATAGTGTAGGCAACCATTCACACATGGAAAGGACAAAGACAGGATAGATAAAGAGAGAAAAAGTACCTCCATGCTCGAACCGGGATTCGAATCCAGGACCTCCTTATCCGTAGTCAGGCACGCTGACTACTAGACAAGTTTGTCGGCAAAAATTGTTTTAAAATAAGATATTAAATTGAAAATTGGTTATTAAAAGTAACAAATATAAGGAGTGTTAGTATATAACTTAATTTCGATTATATTGTAATTTTGGAAAAATAATCTGAAAAATAAATAAAGTTAAAATTTTTATCACATCAAATACGTTGTGTGTTGATATTAAAAAAGCAAAGTTCCAAAATAATAAAAGAAAATGTATTATATTTTAATTTACGATGTATTTTTCTAACGTTTGATAACTTTTTAGTGAAAACTATTTGATAGTTTTATTATGTACTGCATTCGTTAGTTTTCTACGTACATAACATACATAGCGGTGTAGGCAAGCCCCAGACTGTACTAATGGGGTTGGAATACTCACCCATTACCAAGTTCCTCGTAATTTTGTGGCAAGCTCAAGTGACGATGTCACACCTGAGCTGGCATCCTCTTCTCCACATCCACGCCACACCAGCTGAAGAGCTTAAAATGTCACAGATGAACGTGAACATGTCCCCAGCCCATGGAGCCGAGCTGGCAGCCGAATGGTTAGCGCTCTGTCCTTCGGTTCAACTGTTCGTGGGTTCGAATCCCACCTTGGGCATGGATGTTTGTTGTGGTTCGGATTCCACTTTAAACCGTACGTACTGGTCTAATTAACCCTCGTGTGCTAAAAATGGCCGTTGAGCGACAAACAAAAAACAAGCCCATGGAACTCCAGTAAGGGGGATAATGTTGTCACCCTCCCTCCGCGGCAAATGTAAGCTTCACTTTGTTGATCTTAATGGGGGCGTGAAGCTACTGAGCCACTGGAGCTCATTTCTACGTATATAGCATGATTATTTCATTTAGCAAAACTTCTATTATATTAAATTATAAAAAACGCCTAATTAAATGAAATTATTGATCGTAAATGTAAGACAGTTTTGTAAATTTATATTGCATATTTTTTTTTTAAATAGAAATAGTGAGAGAGCAAATATTAAAAATTAATAAATATATATATATTATTTTGATAAGAAACTTGAAGTTTTTATTGGAAACACCTAATTTTGTTCTCGAATTTCAAGACATTATATCAAATACACAGGAAAAATAAAATTTGATATATTGAAGAATAAGTCACAATAAATGACTACTAAAATACTTATTGTTATTTTACTGTTATGATAATTTTTAAAATTTTTGCTTTTGCATTGTAACTAAGAGTAAATATCATTAATCTTCGTATATTTGACAAATGAATGAAGTCAAACCTCATTAAAAATTATGAAAAATTAAGGATAAAATTACGGGTTTGTTAATAATTTATTCTCTTTAAAAATTATACATAAACATGCAAACAGTTTAAAGAAATATGGAACAAGAAGGAAAAATTGAAATTTCTTTTTTCCATTTTATGAATTCCCGGCGATTAATTTCTAGTTTTCCCACCAGGGTAAGTTGTTCTAAAGTCATAAAAATGATGACAGACACACTTCACCTACCCAGCAGGATATTCTAATTGACATTTTTATGAAAATGATAATAAACAGATAATTATTAAAAAAAGAAGTATCACTATCTTTTATTATTATTTTTTGTTTATTTTGCTCGAAATAAAACTGGACCATTTAAAAATAAAAACAATTTTTGAATGATAAATATTTGGAGGATATTTTTATAAAATATTCTGTTGAAAATTCGTTATTTATTTTTAGAATTAAGAATAAAATATGTTGAAGAAAATTTGATAATTTCCCTTAAAGAAATTGATTTTTAATTTATATTCTTAATTTTTAACACGCGTAAATTTTTTACTTGCAGACTAAGAAACCCTCTAATAAACTAAGTATTACTAGGTATATACTTTCAAATTAAGCTAATTAATAAATGAGGAAATAATCATGTTTTATAATTCTTTCAAAGAGAAAAAATAGATCTGATCATTATACCATATAAATAAAAATAAAGGAAAGTTTTATAGGAAAAAAAATAAATCAATAAAAAAATGATTTAGTTCTTAATAATCAAACTACTTTTATGTAAAAGCTCTTTTTAAGTATTTGAATTTTTATATGAATTAAGTAGCAGCTCTCAACCGAAAAGATTTTCGATAATTCATTATATCTCCCATTAACTATAACAATGCTTAATCGCTTAAGAGTTCATATCTTAAACATTTCTTAACAAGTTGAGTTACTTTAATTGTTTAACAAATTGACATATGTGCCTATATGTCAATATGTTAAATGCATGTTACTTCACACAAATTTGTTAAAAACTCTTATCACTAATTGAAACTAGACTCATACTATTTCTATGAAATGATAAAAACTACGACTTAAAAAAATAATGTTCGTTAAAGTTAATATAAAATAAAGAATTGAAACAAATATCACTTTTGAGTTACAAATTATTCTCTTCTCTTTTTAAAATTTAGTGTTCTACACAGACAATATGAGTTGAAAATTTCTAAAAGCGAAAGAAACTAGTGACTTTTTTGCCTTTGCTTGCTTTTAAGATTAGAATAAGAAACTGCGCATATGTAAAGCTCTTTTAAGGAAAGGGAAATTCGAATACTTTTTTTAAAGCAGTTTAAAGGGAAATCGGATTATGTTCCACGGATTGCGTTCGATTTCGCCTCTATTCCAAATCTCTGGACTATCAAGTGAATTTTATTTGCATATGCGCAGAATTTGGTGTGAACTTTCAATATATTTTAGGCAAAATAAAGTAGGGTTTACTTTTTATCATATATGTGAAACGGGAATTAAATATGATTGCTAAGTAAGCTTTTAAATAATAAGTTAGGATTTAAATTATCAAGCTAATTTTACTGTTTAAACCATATAATATATAAGTTGTTTAACCAAATTTTATTACTACTATACTTTACTCTTGTATCAGCCATCGATTTGCTACTAATAAATTCATACACTCACCATGCGCGCACACACACATATATATAGGTTGATAGATAGATACTGATATACTTTAAGTTTCGTTATTGTTTTGTGCCAGCTAGACTGGTAATATGGGATGCGCTGCTCCACTTTTCCAACTGAGCCGTAATTTGGAGCGAAGTTTGACTTCCTCAGTACACACATGCCATAGGGACCCGTTCATAGGGTAGACAACCATTCACAACTCATTCATACAAGGAAATAACTAAGACAGATCAGAGAGAGAGTAAGTACATCCATGTCCACACCAGGATTCGAACCCAGGACCACCCTACCCACAATCAGTAGACAGGATAAGCGACATACTTCAAGTTTAAATATATAAAAAAGGATTCTAAATATTTATAATACATAATTTGATCAATTCCAGTTTTTTCTTGTTAAACATTAATTAATATTATTCCTTTCTAATTTTAATACGTTTTTTAGTTTCATTTTATTTCTGTCAGTGCTTTCAATTTCATGCATTGAAATATCTTTAAAGTAAACCATGTTCAAGGTATGCAGTAATAAAGATATGTGATAACCCTTTTCTTAACAGTCAATTACGAAACAGTAATTCCAATGATGCAAAAAACATTTTTACGTACAATAGCTCGCTATAATAAGCAGAAATTTCGAATGAATAAGTTACAATGTTATGTTATACAATATATAAGGTATGTTTTGTTAATTTTATTTTTTAATATTTATACGAGAATCAATATATACTCACGTGACCACAGAAAAATGGATATTGACACTCATTAAACAGTTGCCTTTACCAAACCAGAGAACAGAAATCCGTTTAATTTGGAGAAAACATATTTAACATAAACAATATATGAGTTATTAGTGCATTATACAGGGTGATTCTAAATTGTTTTTACAAATTAAGAAGGGTGATAGTACCCATCCAGACAAGTCATAAATTCATAGAAACGTATGGTCGCATTTCACTCCGAGAGGCAGAAAAGTGGAATTCCCACTTGACAGAGCTTGTCCAACACTTACAACAGTGATGGGTAAGCGAGTGAATAATACCAAAAGATTCACAATCATATTTATTGTTTGGTGAAATCCTTACAGTAAATGCTCAAAATGCCACCCATGTGTGTCACACAGTTGCACAGCACGGTTGATACTGGCGAAGGAACGACTGACGCACCTTCTCGAAGATTCCTGATACCGTATTTATTTTGTCCCTGGCCACAACGATTCTAGCCACGAGATCTTCAGTTGAGTTCAAAGGCGTCTCACACACTAAAGATTTCATGTGAACCCAAAAGAAAAAATCCAGTGGGTTTAGGTCTAGTGGGTGAGGAGGCCAAGCCAATCCATCGTGCCGGATATGTAGCATTCAAAAAGTTACTGACCGTGATGGAAAAGCATGCTGGAGCTCCAGGGTGCATAAACCACATGCCTCTAAAAGGATGGGATGGGGAACAGGCTGCAATAAACTGGGTATTTTTTCCAAGAAAATACGGTATGTTGAGCCTATCAAACTGTGTGGCATGATGTAAGGGTCTACCAAAAAATCACCAAGGAAACCTCCCCAGATTTTCACAGAAAATTTCTGCTGGTGTCTACGAGGTGCTGTACAGTGGTTATTTTTGTCCGACCACAAACGTGTTGATTGCGTTTCTAAAGGACAACGTCTACTCTGATTGGCTTTCTCCGGTGACCAATAAAAACAAAATGCTGCTTCTTTTCTGTGAAAGTTTGCATATGGTAAATTTGTGATGGATTCTTGATGCTCTTCTACTTTCCTCTTTTCTGCTTCTCGTGTGTTCCTATGTAATGATTGCTTTTATGAATGGGTAATATCACCCCTTTTAATTTGTAAAAACAATTTAGAATCACTGTGTGTGTGTGTGTGTGTGTGTGTGTGTGTGTGTGTGTGTGTGTGTGTGTGTGTGTGTGTGTGTGTGTGTGTGTGTGTGTGTGTGTGTGTGTGTGTGTGTGTGTGTGTGTGTGTGTGTGTGTGTGTGTGTGTGTGTGTGTGTGTGTGTGTGTGTGTGTGTGTGTGTTAGTTATTTTTTTTTTCCTAATTAATTTTTTATCTAGGAAATCATCAAAAACTCTGATTTTTCCAAAAATTTTAAAAATTTAAATTACAAATTTCACTCAAGACTTAATATAAGTTGTATGAAAAATAATCTAAAACGCGTATTAGGACGGTTATAAAAAATTAAAATTAGTAGTTATAAATTGTAATATCTTTAAATTTAAATATTTTAGTAGTAAATATTTTTCCACACACGATTTAATAATACTAACTATATGTGATTTGGAACTTGAAACCTGCATAAATACGTGTGTAAGTATAGAATTAGAAATAATTAGTAATTAATAAAATTTAAATATTTTATTAAAATCGTTAGTAAAATTTTTTAATTTTTATTAATAACATTTATTATTAATAAAAATTATTAATTTTTATTAATAACATTATAAATAATTATAAATAACATTTAGTGATGATCATTAATTCGTAATTTTATTTAAGTAAATTAAACAATTTATAATTTTTTGATTTATAAATGTGTATATTATATGATATATAAATTTTTATGTATTGACTGACAATATTCTGCATTCTTTCTTAGAAATCGATAATTAGTGAGATTTATTTCTGGAATTATAATATGACGGTTGTATTATTTAGAAATCATTATGAGATTCAAAAAGTACCATCTTTATCATTTATTTTCATCATCATTATCAATGAAGAGGATAACAGACTTATTTTATAAATCACTATACACACACATATCACCATTAAACTCATATTAACATTTACTACTTATTGCTCATTGGTACTATGGTATCATTTCTCCCTAGAGATTAAAGTCTCCATTACCATCTCTTTTGAGATTGTCTCTGAATATGCTGTCAAAAACAGATCTCATTTTTTCCATTATATAATGGATTTTTCGGTTGCATTTTTTAAGAAAATTTCATTCTAATTATTCATGTCAAAATTATTTTTAAAACAAAATAAGTATACTGAAAGTTCTTGAATAATTAGAAATATTCGAAGAAATGCATGTTTCCCCGAATTTTGCTTCGCTAAATAACAAACAGAATATTGTTTTTTATTTCGCGGGAAGTCATTTAATTACCTTAATTAGCATGCAGACAATGAAGCAGGTGAAACCTTATCTCTCTCAAATTCCTTTTTTCCTTGATAATAATTGCTGAGAATGATTTGGAAAGTATACCTCCTTCTTCAAATGGTGAACTCTTACGACTTTAGAACCACAATGGAAATATTCCTTCGAGGCTTTTGTCGAGCAAAAAAATTCTTTTCGCAAAGTTAGTTTTTATTCCTAGCTCAAATTTTACATGGAATCACATTTTAAGAGTTGATTAAATTTTGTGATTAAAAATATAAATTACTATTTGTGACTGAGAAAGTAAACTTTGACTCTTTTACACGATAGATTTTCCATTTATAGTGACTTATGATTATTATCTGAAAGAAATTAATTACATTCATAATTTAATTATTTACTTGTTAGATAAATATTTATATTGTTGCGGGTTCTCTTTAATTTTTAACTTCTTTATGAGCTTTAATAAATTTTTAACATTTATTATAATTTTAATATTATTAAAAATATTTTGGTTGATTTTAAATAAATTATCATATTATGATTAATAAAAATTATTTTTTACTATCGGTAAATCAAGAAGATAATTACCTTCAGGAAATTTGCTTCTTACAAACATTTATCTCTTGCTAAATTTAAATGCATTATTTTTATTAATTTTTTTTCAAAATTTCTCGAATTCAAATTGATTTAATCGAAGGTCTGTGATTAACTTGAATACTTGCCATATGAGACATTCAGCTTTAAAGGGGATTGGAAATGATCAAATTTATTTTTATTAAAAGCTTTTTTATAGTTTTAAAATAAAATGTTTATTATTATATTAAGAAAATAATAATAATTAAGTGTTTATGATAAATAAGACAGAAAAAAGAGATATTTTTCTTCAGGAATTTTGCTCGTGATGCGTTGTTGTGGCTTATCCTCTTTAAAGATCTGTCATTTGTAAGATCAACTCCATTAAATAGTTGACAGTTAAAAAGTCAATGACTAGCAGGGGATCTGAGGATAAATTTTCTCGAGAAAGTTCGATGCAATCCAGAATATGTTTCGGTGAAGCTGGATGGCTCGTGCTATAAATATACCTATCACGATAACTTTAAAGTCCTTTTTCTGTATGATTATTATTATTATTTTGGTTTTTCTTAATTCAAATTGAGACGTAAAGTCAATTATAGATAAATGCTTACAATTTAGGACATTTTCGATCATCAAATGTATTATTTTGTTCTGCCTTCAATATATGTTAAAATAAGCTTTTTTTTATTTTAAAGCACATGTTATTATGAATTGTTGATGTTTAAAATTAAAAATTTTGATTTACCGAAAATTTTTTACGTCTCTTTATAAAAATGCATTACAAAAACTGTTTACATAATATCTCATTTTTTTAAAGAAAAAAATAACATTTGCTTAGAAAAAAATTGATAATAAATTGAGAAATTTGACATTATTTTTATTTTATCAATAGTTTGAGCAGTTGGCCTATACGTGGATGGAAAGGCAGAAACTAGGTGCAACCTATAGCATGCACAGAGCACAAAGCGAGAAACACGTCGTCGTTTGCAGTACAACACTGAGGGCCGACACTATTATGGACTTCCTAAACGAGTTCTACGCCCATCCTTTGCTACAAGTAAGTGTTGCGAATTCTAAACATGCTATTTCAAGTAACAAAATAAGTTTTAACAGTTTTAGTTACAGTTAAATGTATTGAGTGCATTAATTTTTATATTTAAAGTTTCGATCTTTTAATTTATTTATTTAATTCATTTTTCGAAAACATTTCTGAAAACATGGATTTTAATTTTCTTGTTTTAAGTTTAAATTTAAAATATTGCTTTTTTTAAATTTTTCTAATAGTTACCTTTTTGCGATGTCAAAGCCTTTTAAGAAAAGTTTCAATCTTATTAACAAACTTACCTGATTAGATGTGTAGAGTGTAGCACATTAAACCACCCCGCGAAATAATTGCATAAAATAAAATACAATGTATATTAAATATGATTACTTCCTTTCAATGTAAGAGCTGAAAATACCTTCCACCCACTTCACCACATGAGAGTATGCTTGAGATTTATAGATACTCTTATCAGCTCTTGTGCAGTGATGCCACTGATGACATCGTGAACCTGAGTTTTGTTGTGTGTAAATTTACTTGGTATATTCCTTCTTTTAACAGTCCCCAAAAGGAAACAGTTTAAGTTACCGAAATGACCACAAGCTTTTACTGATCGTCTTCTCAGCTGTAAACATCTCATGCACAGGGAGTAATTATGATGTTATCTGTGGTACGTTCCACCGTCCGGTTGAATGTAATATAACTTGTCTTGTTTGAAAAGTTTCAATAAAACTCCTCTAGGACTTCCAAATCAAATTTATTGTTGACTGTCATCTCAAAAAATATAGCCTCCACACACAGGGATTTTGTTGCCAAAATGTAATATACAAATTCAAATAAATAATTGTAAGAAAACGTAATATTCTACAATGTTACGACAAGCCGGTTTTACATCCTGCAGTCTGTATAAGATATCTGGTACAAACGAAGACATTTGTGTTAGAAAGATCAGTGCACTTTAAACCTCTTTTAAAGTCTAATCATCTTCAATTGATAAATACGTTGAATTTTGAGAAAAAGAATTCAAACTTAGGTTTTGATTTCGTCACTTAAGCTTGGTTCATAACATTGTTTGAGGGATTTAGTGGTTTGTTAAATTGCCAGAAATTTGGAAATGTAATTGTGTGTGTGTGTGTAATGCTATAAAAAATAATCTATCATAATTAAACTAAAAGTAAATGTGTAATAAAACAATATCAAAAAAGGAAGTACAATAACAATAATAATTATTGCTTTATAATACACCCCACATTGAAGCAACCTTCAAATTGTACCTTGGTGGACGCAAAATTTCCCAAGTTCGTATCTATTGAGTTTAAATACATTTATATAAGCATTATTATATAATAAAGAAATTTTTTCATTACTAGAGATGTTCAATCAATAATTTCTTTCTCTGGTACTGATAATCCTTTACTCTTTAAACTAATACAATTATTTAAAATTATAAGCCAAATTTTTAGATTTTACAACCATGTCGTAATTTATTTCCATCTTAATTGAATTGAAATATATAAGTCAGCTGTATTTTCCTACTTAAAATAATTTATAATTTAAGTGATTAAAATATTGGATACCAAATAATAGAGGTATTTATAATTTAATAAGCAGAACAATAAATTCGCTGCTTTATAATATATAGAATACTTTAAATAACTTAAAATTTGTAGATCAATCAAATTTTAAAAAAAATTGTAATTTTGGACTTCAACATATTCTTGTAGGACAAATTTTGAATGTGAACGTAACATTATTGGGAGCTTTGACTCGACGTTGGAATTCATCTGTACTGTTTTATTTGTCTTTAAAAGTATTTAAGTATTATTAAAATTATATATAAATATAATATTTGTATTAGGCATTATAGTATTAGGCTTATTAGAATTTGACTAATTAGGAATGTGACGAGAACATACTATGTAATAGAAAATATCTCTGTAACATCCTATAATAAGAAGTCCCAAATCAAAACCTTAGTAAATTAAAAAAAAAATTTATTTTATCATTATTAATTTTCTTGACCACTAATCTCAAAAATTTCCTAATCCAGATTTTCTTAGTGAGTATCAATAAATGTTTTACTTGAATATATTTAATCAAAGAGTTAATACGAATGAATACTTAAACATAATAATTTATGATAAAATTCATAATAAAAAGTACACATATTTTAAATTCAAATAGTACCATTATTATTAAATTCAATTATTCATTATTAAATTCAATTATTAAAAATTATAAATTATAAAAATATCATTTAGCTTTATAATAAACTTTTTTGATGGTATTCTTTATAAATGTGTCTTTTCAAGACAATTGCTAAATTTCCAAAATTTCTGCATTTTTAATAACAAATGTATACATTTGAAATTTTTTAAAAAGATATAAAAGTTTATAAATTAATAATTAGCTTTTTTTCCAATATGATAAAACATTAAAAAAATCAAACTCTTAGCATAAAAGATAAACTAAATTAATTATAATAATGCAAGTTTCCAAGTAATATTTTAAAAACCAAGTTTTGTTTAAAAGTAATGCAGAAACAATTACTAAATTTCCCATATTTATGTTGAAAAATAAATACAATAATTCCGAAAATGTATTCAAATGAATTTCATTTATTTAAATATATCATAATTAATAATAATTATAATATAAATAATAATAGTTATTTGTATATATGTTTATGTTTTAAAATTTAAAAATTGATGATTGTGTCTTAAAGACTATAGTTAATTGATAAAAATAAACGCAATATTATATGAACAATATTTTAAGTAATTAACACATCGGTCTTGTAATACAAAAGTACATTAATAAAAAGTTTAATTTACTTTATGTATAGAAAATATAATAACATAAATTTTATTCTCGAAATTTTCTATTACAACCATTTTAAATCCTACTTCAATTTCGAGTTATCAGCGATATTAAAATAAATTGTTGCTATATAAAAATGTATCACTTCTTTTTATTAAAAAGAATTTTCTTTGGTGGAATATTTATTGTAAGTAAAATATTATGCTTCTGTTTAGCAGTCCAGAAGAAAAAAATAGGAAATTGGGGACACCTGGTTTTCTGCTTGAATTCAGTGTTCTAAATCATATTTAAGTGTCCTAGATGAAAGGAAGTTTATTTCGTAGCTGGTTATCTAGACAACCATTTCTCACTCTTTATATACGGCATAATTTTCAACTATTTTTGCCTTTTATCTGCTTCTATTTTACTTCAAAATCACTTATTTTCATTATAATTTTTATGTTTTGACTTTCATTTTATATTAAAAACATTTCAATGCATAATTAAGAATTCTAAGCAGTAAATTGTATAATTTCCCACATAAATCTGAATAAAGTAGGCCCTGTTTATTCATGATGGTGACATTTTTCAAATAATAATAACAAATATTTCTATTGTTATTTCATAATAAAAAATATTTATTTGTCTATGAACGCATAATCAAATTAATTTTATATGTTTTCTAGAAATTAACATTTGGAACTTTATTTTTTCGAATTTTAATGAAGAGTAAAATTTACCAAGTAACCCCCTATTGATTATGAAAACTATGGGAATCAATTTTAGCAGTAAATATAAGCTATGGAAATGTGTGATTAACTTTTACGCAACTTTGCTTATGTGTGCATGAGCACAGCACATTTTATATATGTGTGACATGTGTATTTTATATATGAGATGAATAAGGGATAATTCTTTATTTTTGTTTAGATATTTTGTTCCTGTATTAACACATCATGTTTCTAGTCTATTCAAACATTCTGTAGCTTCAAAAGTAGAATTTTGAATCTGCATTTTCTTTATAGATACTATGTATCTTTCTGTAGGTAATCGTATATATATATATATATATATATATATATATATATATATATATATATATATATATATATATATATATATATATATATATATATATATATTCCTAACCACGAGCTGTTGGTTTCGATTGTTTCCGGGTGACAACTGGACATGACTTTCTACAAAGGCATCTCCATCGAATAGGCGTAATGGACTATGCCGGTTGTCCATTGTACAATCATGATAATGTGGATGCCGCTCACCTCAAGAACTGCCCTGAAGTTTTAAAGTTTATGACTGACAACTCTTTAGAGGCTACTAAATAACTTTACACTTGTTTTTATACCAGTTCATCTTTTTATTGATCTGCTCGTCGATTAATGGCAGAAATGCCAAGTACAGGCGTAAGATTATATATATATGTATATATATATATATATATATATATATATATATATATATATATATATATATATATATATATATATATATATATATATATATATATATATATATTTGATCTGCTCGTCGATTAATGGCAGAAATGCCAAATACAGGCGTAAGATTATATATATATATATATATATATATATATATATATATATATATATATATATATATATATAGCTAATAGTATATTTTATAAAATACATTGAAAATACTAAATGTTTTCAATGTATTTTATAAAATATACATTGAAAATTCTTGGAAAAATTTCAAAGAAAATATTTGTTATAAAAAAATTTCAAGGAAAACATCAAAGAAAGATAGATATAAAATGAAATGAAGTACCAACATGGCCAGCTTCGTCAAGGGGTGTTGACCACATTGGTACAAATTATGGCTTTTCTGCAATGGCCAAAGACATAGTCTTAAAAAGAAGCCAGTACACCCCCACAGTTTTTGCGCTGAATGTATTGCTAAGCATAAATGTTTTTATATATTCTTGTGCTTTTCAGTTCTGTATCTAACCTTGCATTTTATATTTATATATATATCTATATATATAAAAATTTCGTGTCACGATGTATGTTCCCGATAAACTCCGAAACTACTGAACGGATTTTGATAAAATTTTGTAACCATTTATAATATGGTCCAACTTAAAAGATAGAATAGTTTTTATCTCTTAATTATTGATCTCAATATTTATTATTCGACATTAGTGTTTATTTATTGGTTAGTTCTGTAAGTTCCTAATAGATGGCTGTTTAGCATCTAAGTTGCACAGGTATTCGGCAGATGGCGACGTGTTTATTTTTCTAGATTATACCATCTTCGAGAAAATTATCGTGCGCGCACAAGCGCGTGGTTAAATATAGAATTTACATATAGTTTCATGATGTATAATGATACTATAACAATTTTCCGTGAATCATTTTCATATTAATATTTTCATATTAATTTGATTGAACCCAAGAATTAGTAAAAAATTGATTCAATGTATTTTAAAAACTCAGCCACTGCAACGCGTGGCTGGGTCAGCTTGTATATATATATATATATATATATATATATATATATATATATATATATATATATATATATATATATATATATATATATATATATATATATATATATATATATATATATATATATATATATATATATATATTAGAAAAATCTATTTGATATTCCATTGAAATTTCAAAAAAGAATTTTCTATTTGTATATTATTTTAACACAATTATAATGAATGATGATTATAAACATGATCGTATTTTTCATGTTTTTAAAAAGTCATTTTTGTATAAGCTTAAATGAGTTTATGTATTTTAGCCACATAGTTTTTACAAACAATTTTTTGATAGTTTAATCTTAAATGACAATAACTGAAATTATTTTGTAGACAACTAAAACATTAATCAAAGGATTTAATCTACACTTTAATAAACAAAACATTATATTAATTATTTAACCAGCAAAAATGACTATTAGTCCAATAAAAAAATTAAAACTATTATGTAACAAAATATAAATATGAAAAACTTAATTTTTCCCATTTTTTTAGTATACCTTTTTTTCTTTTTCTCTTTGAAACTTAAAATTATTTTCAAAAAGGGCAATATAATAAATAATCTGTGAATCCAAAAATTCAAGCGTTGTCTACTGAAGAAATATTAGGCTTAAGATTGATTATATCGCTTCCCCATATTGATCCATTCCAGCTATCTAAGATGTAAATGCCTCAGTTAATTAAGATTCGCTGTTTGGACAGCCCTCCTTTAATGCTGCAAACATGACAGCGTTGTCTTTTCTGCTACGGGAAAAATCCGCCATGCTTTCCTTTCAGAGGACGTGGAACGCTGTTTTACTGGAGACTCGCATCCGTTCACTACAGTAATTGTTCGCAGTGTGTGAACATGCTAATTAAGATTCCTTCCCAGTACTACAATACTTGTGCAGTCAATTCAAAAGGTGGACTGTGGAGGAAGGGGTTAAATTCTTATTTGGCCAGGAGATTCTTCCTTCTTGAATGTCAAGATTAAACGTCTAATCGGAAGAAAAGAGAAGTATTTGGATTCCTTAGAAACTTAACTACTTTCCTCTTATATTTTCATTTAGCAGTAAAAAAAGTGGAGAAAAATATTGTTGTTTTTAATTTTTTATTATTCTTTACATATAATTAAAAAAATACGTTCCTTGGAGATATTTTAATATATGTCTTAAGTGCAATGAATAAAGAAAAAATGCTATGAAGTTTATTAATATTCAAAACTAAATTTTATACTGTTTATTAAGTTTTAAAAAATAAAATATTTTATTATTTAAATAAAAATAAAATGTTATTTAATTTATATGAATGGTAATAAAATATAACATTTCATTTTTTGAAACTTTAAACACATAATGTCAAGAATATGTATTTAATGAAATAATATTTTATATACATTTAAAGAAAGAAAGGAAATATATTTATTTAAATATTAATCAAATGTTATTTCATCAAATGTACATTCCAGACATTAGGTGACAAAATAAAAACTGCCTAAACAAGTTTTTATTCTGCAATAAAATTTCAGACATTTTGCTGCAGAAATTAATAATCCAGAAACAATATGTTTTTATATACATATATGGTTAAATTAATTGTAACGTTTAAAACTGTATTTCCAGATTAATATTTTAATTTTAATTTCAGTCTCTTCTTGCATGAAATGACGAAGAGGATGTAAAAAGACTAACAAAACTCAAATGATATTCATGTAAAAAGACTAACATTTAAATATTTATTACATGGCCAAATATAATAAAACAATATTCACATTCTTCATGCAATATAGTTTTTCTAACCAGAGAGATTCCCTTACAATTTTCTGTACCAAAACATTTCTCTAACCTCATTTATAGGCTATTTATTACAAATAAAAAGTATGTTTATTCATCATTAGAATATGTCACATATATCCTTGTAGATTTGTTAAACAGGAATGTAAGTGGGTTTACTTCGATAAACTTATGTATATGTAAACAAAACTTAAAATAAATATGTAAACAAAACGATAAATATGTAAACAAAACTTAAAATATTGTTTTGTTTACATATTTCCTTTTAATGTTCAACTTTTACTCTAATAACTGCTTCATTGAGTTCATGTAAAACAAACATTTTTTAACAATTTTTACGCTTTTTGATTATCGGACAGTTTAATTCATGTTCATAAATACATTTAGCCAACTATAAATGACCTACATTAATAACCTAATTCAAACTGACTAGGACTTCTTATTTTTCATTCTGATATTTTTATCTAAAATTTTTCTTTTAGATTCATTTTAGAACATTTTTACTTCACGTTACATTTCATACGGAGTAGAAATATTTTCTCTGTTCTCTCTATCTCAATGCGCAAAATTTTGAATATCAGAGTTTAGGAATTTTCTATTTGAATAAACAGGCGATTTTTTTTCTATTCACATGCTCTTAGCTTTATGAATAGAATTCTGTTACTACATTTCTGTGTAAACTTTCAATATACGTTTGAACAGAACGAAAATGCTTTCCTATTTTCTATGAGATTTAAAAAATAATGTATCCCCTTTTTTCCTATTCTGATTAACTACTGTATATCATAAAAGATTTGATTTAAAAGAGAGTTCTGAAATATCAATAATTTATTTATCGATCATTTAAAATATCAATGGTTCATTTATTCCTCAATATACAATTTTGGACTTTAAATTGAATTGACTGGAATAGCTACATAAATATATATACTTCCGGCCGACCGATGGCTGAGTGGTTAGCGCTCCCGACTTCTGAGCTGTGAGTCCCGGGTTTGAATCCCGGTTCGGGCATGAATGTTACTTTCCTTCTGTGTTTCTCTGTCCTTTCTTCTGTGATGATGTATAAATGTGACCCACCCTATAAACGGGTTTGTGGAGGTGGCGTGGGCAACAATACTCGCCTCCGTGATTTGGTTCATAGGTACCCCCAGGGTGTTTTCCCGCAAATGAGTATTAGTTTCTGGCCTTGTTGTGTCATAGGGTTCGTCACCCAAGTGCCCACCATTGGAAATATATATATATATATAATTCTTCGTTGATTTATTCTGTAACTGTAAATATGCTCGAATATAACGTATGTCTATAAATAAGCATTCATTTTTTTCTTTTTATTTATTCAATTATTAAGTGATCAAAATTTTGCGTTTCCATTCAAATATTTTACGTTGTGTGCATGCGTGTGTTTGAGACAAAGAAAGAGAGATAATTCTATTCTTCATGAAATTTAAAAGAAAAAGATTATTAATTACTTTCTGCTCAATATATGCATTCTGATTAAAATAGAACATATAATATATGTTTAAATGTTCTATCTTTCATCATATTATTTTTTTATTATTTTTAACTTTTAGACATTAAAATTGAATGACTCAAATATGTATTGTGAAATAATTATGTTGATAGATAAAAATCACATAACAAAATTTTTATCACTACATTTATATTTAATTTTGTTAATAATAATTTAATATGTGAATTAAATTATATGCTATTTTATTTTGTAAAATGTAAATTTAATTACCATATAAGCTAGAATTATTTTCCAAAATACCAATACGAAACAGTCTATAATGAAAGAACTCAAATAAAACTGAACAAATATAATAAAAATAAAACTGGACAAATAAATTGCATATCAACTCATTTGACTTACGGAATTAATTTAGAATTCGAGTGCTTCAATTAATCGAGATGCACTGTTTGGACAGTTTCTTACAAATATTTCAAAACATGATTATGTTGCCCACTCTCTTACGGTAAGGATGCGCCATGTATTTCCATTTTATTAGAAATTCACATTTATTTACTACAGTGATTGTTCACAGTGAATAAAAACGCTTGTTAAAGAATTGACCTACACTGCTAAATCACTTGTATTGTCAATTAAGAGATGAGACTAAAAAATAATGGTTAAAGTCTTACATGGCATAAGCTCCGTATTTTTGAATGTCACTTGAACATCCGATCCAAAAAAAGTAACCGCAAATTTTACATTCATTACCAGCTTTATGACTTTACTCTAATGTTCTCAATTATCTGTAATTAATTTGCTGAGAAATATTTTAAGCTTTCATTTCTATATTCTGTCTCATAAAATATAAAACAGTGTGAGTTACTTGAGTGAGTAAAAGCTTTTATAAATCTTTCAATTACTGAAGTTAAGAAGCATAAGCCTTGAAGTTTATTGCCACATATCAAATTTTAATTTATCTATAAAGTTTTAAGAAATTACACTTAATTTTTGTTTATATAATTTTAGTAGTGTATATCATATCAAAGAATAAAGAAATTTTCGAAATTGTGAGTTCCAATTTTGTAATCCTTAAATTATCATTGATAATTTTACCTTATTTAAATTAAATTGTCCTTTTAAATTAAATTATACCCTTTTCAATCATCAATCATTTTAAACAAAATTTGGAAACAGAAAGTAATTAACATAGTTAGTTATTAATTTCAAATCATTAAATAGTTTATTTAAATAACACAGACATTATAAACATTGCCACCCAACTTATCTAGTGGTCAGCGTGCCTGACTGCGGATAGGGAGTACCCGGGTTCGAATCCCAGCACGGGCATGGGTGTACTTTCTCTCTCAATCTATCCTGTCTTTGTCCTTTCCTTGTATAAATGGGTTGTGAATAGTTGCCTTCCCTATAAACGGGGGTACCTATAGCATGTGTGTTCTGAGGAAGTCGGACTCCACACCAAAATATGTTTCAGTTAGAAAAGTGGAGCAGCGCACCCCATAATGCCAGCGTAACTAGCACACGACAACAACAACTATAAAACCTTTTTCTTAATACAATTTTCTTATTTTTATCAAAAAATAATGTACTGATTTTTTTAGTTCAAAAGTTTTTTGATTACTGTCGTTATAAAGAATTGTTAGGAAATATTAAATAATAAGTGTACAATTTCACGCATTGATTGTATGGTTAATTTTCTCATCAAGAAAAGCTGAAGAGTTTTAAAAATGATGTCAGTAAATTAAACTTCTGAAAAAAACATTTCGCTTACATCTTTCATTTAACACTTTGAACTATTCATTTATGGATTCGCTTTACTCCACTAATAAGCATATTTTGAAAAGCAAGGTGACCCACTTCGAAACATACGTTTGATTACTTTTCGAAGCTCAAAAATATGTCAGCACATATATGTAGTAGGCATGAAAACCTTTCTGTAATTTAAAAACCAACAATTACATTTTTACCTGAGCTTGTTCACAGTTTTATATGAAAAAATCATTTACAAAATAATATAAATAGGCATTAATAATTATTATTATTTAATAACAATTTATTCGTATAAACATTGTCTAACATTAAGACGGTTTACTTCTTTGCACATTACATTAGTTCGTTTTTCATTTAAAAATTCTGTCTAGAACTAATTTTCTATAATCGTGTGACATCGATATTTTTTATTCGGCAAGGCAATGAGTAGAAGGTAAAATTGTTATTTTTCCGTCTTTGAAATATCCTACTTTCATTGTTAGTGAATTATTTAATTTCTGTACCTTATTACTATGCTTTTTTGATGGAAGAGAATTTTGAAATGTCTTAAAACTATTCCTATTTCGAAGCTTTGCTATTGCAAAGCAAAAATATATTGAAGCTTTTTTCAAGTATTGGAAATAATGTATACTAGTGCTATATTTAAAACGGATAAATATTCTGAAGGTCACTAGAAATTCGAGTACTTCATATTTTTTTTATATTACTGGGCAATTATCAATTAAATGACCATGTTTATTTGAAAAATAAAAATAGAAAGTTTCTATGGAAATGAAATTTATTCAGAATTGATGAAATGTGTGTGTGCGTGCGTGCTCCACACTCATACACGAAGACTCTCTCTGAAGAAACAGAAAAACAATCCTATGTCTCTTCGTCGTTCACATCGCTCTAATCCAGCACCATTCCAGACGCTGGCGTCAGTATTGTGGGGTCAATGCCTGTGTGGCAGTCCTCTTAACGGACGTCATGACCAATCGACGGGAAATAATTCTGGTCGATATGGGACATCCAGGATATCTTGCACAAGCTGCAGAACTTACGTAGACGTGATTTGTGAGGCTACCACCACCTCCCATCGGATGGGAGCGCGGTGACCTTGTTGGTTTGGGTGTCGAGCTCATTATCGCATGTTAGTGAGTTCGAATCACGGCCGATAAAAAAATCCGTCGTAATCTCTAAAAGCGGGTGGAGCACGTTAAAACTGGGGGTGGTCACGGTGTCCTCCAAGTGAAATGATACCTGTGAGGGTAACCGTCCAAATGTTAGGGGTCTTCTGCTTGGTCCCTGCTTCAAAATCACGAAGATTCAACACGGCTGCTTTTATCTAACTGGTAGATCCCAATTCATGGTTAGGTACAGAAAAGCATGCTGGTGCAACAATCTCCCATCAGACGCTTCTATTCACGCATGCCGACGTCACTATTGGTGCACCGGTAACTGACAAACAGTCCACAGTTCCTTATTTGAACCATTTTCACCACAGCCTATGCACTGTGGACGCGTGCAGGTATCTGTCAGCTGCGATTTGTCGTATTGACCAATCTGCCCTTCTCAGTCCCATCACCATGCCCCTCGTAAACTGGTCTGTCTTCTGGAATCTTCTCCTTCAACGATGTCTTGGCATTCTCTACGGTTACAGGTGTCCTTTGTGACGAGAAAAAACTTCATACAATTATTTTCAAAGCAGCAATAACAGCATGAATATTACCCACACTACCGATTTCTCACCTTATATCTTAGCCTAAGTGAACTGGAGAGCTGCTGATTTCACATCATTTGCATAACTTGGTAAGGACCATCTACCCTTAAATTTGCATAATTTTCTGGGCACTCCTTAGTGTTGCATTTTCAATATCGGGCGCAGTATATATATATATATATATATATATATATATATATATATATATATATATATATATATATATATATATATATATATTTATACATATATATATATATATATATATATATATATATATATATATATATATATATATATATATATATATATATATATATATGTATGTATGTATATACGTGATTTACATTTACCTTGGTCTTGGCTCAATAATAATTAATTTGTATAACAAATGCAATATCATACTTGAAAACAAACATTAAATATACTTATTTTCAAATTTATATAAGTACTTTTTTTAAAAATTTAATTTCTTACGGCAAATTATTTTACATTTATTTATTTTTACAAGACAGAGAAAGTTGAAATTGCGTGTAAAATTATGCGAGCTTAACACTTACTTTTTCGTCTGTACTTAAGTAATTTTTATAATATAACTATATACAATTTCATACTTAAAAGTATAGCATTCATTATACTAATTTTCAAATTTACTTCACCACTTTCCATCAAAATTTAATCTTTTCATGGGAAATATAATTTTATACATTCATTAATATTTTCTTCTAAATTTTATACTCATTAAAAAGTTTACATTAATCTTTCTTTCTTTTTCAGGATTTTTATGTCGTTCTCCTGTCCCCTTGTGAATTAGATGCCACCATGAAGATGATCCTTCAAGTGCCCATGTGGGCTCAGAGAGTCATTTACATTCAGGGTTCTGCACTTAAAGACACCGATCTCACTAGAGCAAGGTAGGACACTTTTAATTTGCAGAATCAAAACCTGCGTCGACTTTCGGATTTAGAGCTTGGTCCTAATTAAGATAATTAAATAAGTCTCCGAGCGACGCACAGGTGCTTAAGATCCCGTGTCACTTATTTCACGCATCAATTTATTCCTACTTAATCAATTTAATTCACCCAGCTTCTCTAATAATTGAGTTTTAATTTTTTCTAACTACACTTTTCTGCTTCAGGTACAGAATACTCCATTTAAATTTTTAGCTAATTATAATAGTTACTTCCATTACATTGAAACTTGGAAAAATGAATATATATGTATGTGCTTAAAGTAACTGCAAAAAGTAATTTTTGTGTATGAACTTGTCTCATAGGTAATAAAAAGTAATTTATTCGTTAAAGCTATGTGACACAGACATGTCACGTATTTGTTTAAATGACATACTTTAGATATATATAAATTGTATAACGACCAAAGTTACAAATGCACCATTTACATATGTTACTTATGAACTAATCTAAATTACTGTTGAGAGTTTTAGAGGATAGTTCCATATTTCTTATGTCAATATTAAATTTGTTCACACGTCGATGAAAGTTTCTTTGAACAATATTACTACCAAATTCTCAAATGATTTGAAGCATAAGATCCAAATCTGAGAAACGAAAGGCCACATATTATGGATAACTTCTCATTATAATATTGATCTTACTGCAGCTGTATAGTATAAGCATGTATTATCATCGATAAAAATGTTCATACTCGCTATATCCCTAAAAAACGAGCGTGGCCTTGGTGAATCTTGATAGAATCCTATAATCACATCGTTACATATACAATAGACTTAAGAAAAAATATTTCTGTCATCAATATATTATGCTCACTAACACAATCCTCTTCCTAATGATTTACTTTGTGAATATTCTGGAGATAAACACGAATTCTATTTCTCTGTTCACATTACCTGACTTTCAAATTCAATCGTCATAGTAAAAAAAATAATCATTTTGGACTTTTATAGCTGACCCAAATGAATATCATCTTTACCTCAACATAGTATTTCCCAACGACGTCATAGTTGTAGAGCAGTGGAGGTAAAGATTTTCGATGACTATAAGCCAACATTATTTAACCGCCAAAAAATGTTTTCAAATGATATACATATTAACTGAAGATATATATAGAAAAAATAGGGTTTCTTTTCTCTTTTAGAGACACATTTAGATCTACTTGAGCTGATACATTCTTATAATTAAGATATCACAGTTTTTTTTTAAATTAAAATTTTAAAATACTTATTTAGGCTTATTTACTATTGCAGCAATTCGAATAAAGATTTGCTAACTTCAACATATTCAACAGTGTGATCAACATAGTGCGCACTCAAATTATATTAGACAGCTAAAAATATTTTCCTCCCAAAATTAAAATTTGTTGCATTTTCTTAAGAAGCTTACAAGATGGTCCTGTTTCCCTTGTCTTAACAGTAGTTGACAGTATAAAATGAATAATTTATCATATATTCTGCCTTTAACACATATCAGATCTTGCCTTAGAATGTTAGTTCAATTTTCGATTAGAAATATATATATATATATATATATATATATATATATATATATATATAATTCATTTAATTGTAGGGCAAGATTTTTAATATATATACATATGAATACATACGTTTAATAGAGAATTTCCTTTCCTTCTAAATAAAGTGTTTAATTAAAAGGAACGAATAAAAATATGAAATAATAAATAATTTTTTTTAATAAAACCATAAAATATTCATTTACTTCTTTCAAAATCGATTGGAAATCCTAAAGAAATTTCTTAATTTAAATTTGGTGTAACTTTGAATTTACTTTGATGTGAACATAATGGTTGCTTTAAAAAATTAAATATTTATTATTATTTATTTTAATGACTTAATACTAAAACCATAGCTTCACCTATTTCCCAGATCCTTTATTTTTGCTAAATTCTCTTATTGATTACATTATTAATCCGTCATTATTTATCCAAGAAAAAGCTAACAATTTCCTCATAAAAATTCTGTCTGAAGTTACTCTTTTTTCTGTGAAGTAACAAGTGCTTTTCCCTGCTGAGAATGAAGTTATTATTTACATTTTATGATATTTACAACGATTAAAATTTATGACTGCTAAAAATGAGAATAACATCATAACCAGTTTATTCCATAGACATTCAGAAAATAATCTAATCTGGTGTAGAGAATACTAATGAAATAAATAATATGCAAAAAATCAATATAGTACAGATCTTTGTTGATCCATCTTGTTGTTTTGAACTTTTTCTATGTGTAAAAGACAATTTGTATTCTAATTTTTAAAACTCTGGCATGAAACCTACCACATGAGTGTTCTGATATATCTCAATCACGTGGGGAACTATGGTTGGATACAAAACTTATTGTACTTTATTTGTAATATAGATTGCAGTATATTAGATAGCTGATGGCCGACCGATGGTGGAGTGGTTAGCTTCCTTAACTTCGATGCAATAGGTCCCAGGTTCGAATCTTGGATCAGACATGGATCTTCCTATCTCTCTCTCTGTACGTGTTTTTCTATCCTTTCACTTTCGGGGTGAAGATGGCAAACTTATTGGGTGCTTCGCAGTATAAGTTGCCTTAACCTTCACTTCTTGCACAGGATTAAATTCCTAAGGATCACCGGGCTTTGGGAATAAAAGATAGCTTAAACAGAATTTCATCTAATAAAGCTTCTTAAATACATAATCTCCATACTTTTTTAAATATATGAATAAGAATTCACTTGGACTTGTGAAATAATAAATAAACAAAAGGATTAATTACTCACTAATGTGTATCTTAATTTAATTTATTTTATTAGAGATGAAAATTCATATAACATATTTATTTAGCAAAGATATTACGAGCTTAATAAGAATAACGATATGCTTCTGTCATTAAAAATAGTAAAATTGGTCCTATCTATTAAAATTAAAATCTTTTATTATTGCAAAACTATTGTCTTTAAATGATTTCATTTCATAACTTCGAAGAAAATTTCATTTAAAATATTCAACACTCAATGAAACATTTCCACATTAAGAAAAGGTATGAAGTTAAATTTATATCATTTCATTCACTTTAAGATAATAAGCTTATTTATTACTTTCTAAATTTGAATGAGTGGAACTTGGTTAAGGAAAAAACAAAAACTATGCGTCTTAAGATGAGTGAAACTACTGACAGCTTGTTTTTAATTACATATTAATTTAAATATTTACCTTTTATACTTGTTAGAAATTAGATTTTATTTCCCTAGCTATAGTTATATGAGCGATAAATTAATAAATGTTGTAAACAATGACTGAAAGGAGCAATACCTATAACAAAAACTGAATCATCATTTAATCAACAGCTTAACTATTTAAAAGACTGTTAGAAAGTAACCAATAAATATTATTGTCACCTAAAGTGAAACCAGAGATTGATTAAACAATGTTATTTTTTTTAAATCAATAAAAGATTATTTTATTTTGTAATATATATATTGTTACAAATTTATAAATAATGATTATATTTGTCTTAAAATATCTCAGACAGATCGAAAATTCTCACATTTTGGGCAAAAATTGCGGTATTTAGACGTGTTGTAGTTTAAAAGCTGATTTCCTAATAATTTGGCGACTTGGCGACAGTTGGCGAGATTCTTGGCGACTTGGCGACGGTTGGCGAGATTCTTGGCGACTTGGCGAGAAATCGATACTTCTGGAAACATCCATCACCTAAGCTCTAGGACCAATATTTTTCGAGATAGCCTAGAAGCTTCCAGAACCTTGGCGAAATTGGTAGATTTCTCCGCCAAGTCAGGTATAAATACCGCAGCCCGACATGAGAAGAGTCGGAGTTTTGTGAAGACAGTCAGTGAGTGAAGACGATTAGTTGTGACTGCTAGTTGTTCTCTGTCTGAGGTATTTGAGACCTGTGATTGGAAGCTATTTCTTATTGTATCTGACGAATTGTAGCTGTATAATTGTGATTGTTACAGCGGGAATTTCGTTTATCTAGTGAAGTTTTTACGAATAAAAGTCTTGTGTTCATTAAGTGGTTGCTTTATTCAACTCTCAATCAACACGAACCCGTGGAGCTCGGTACAACTGGTGTCAGAATCGGGGTTGAAGAGTTGATGCAGCGTGTCACAAGAAAAATGGATATGGATGTAATGAAACAGTCTTCTCGAAAAATTAGCGGAGCAGATGGCTGAGATGAAAGCTGGACAAGAAGAGATGAAAGCTAGACAAGAAGAGATGAAAGCTGGACAAGAAGAGATTAAAACCGAGATGATGAAAGAGATAAAATCTGGACTGGAGGAGATGAAAGCTGGACAAGAAGAGATGAAAGCTAGACAAGAAGAGATGAAAGCTGGACAAGAAGAGATGAAAGCTGGACAAGAAGAGATTAACACCGAGATGATGAAAGAGATAAAATCTGGACAAGAGGAGATGAAAGCTGGACAAGAAGAGATGAAAGCTGGACAAGAAGAGATGAAAGCTAGACAAGAAGAGATGAAAGCTAGACAAGAAGAGATGAAAGCTAGACAAGAAGAGATTAACACCGAGATGATAAAAGAGATGAAAGCTGGACAAGAAGAGATGAAAGCTGGACAAGAAGAGATTAAAACCGAGATGATGAAAGAGATAAAATCTGGACAGGAAGAGATGAAAGCTGAACAGGAGGAGCTTAAAGGAACTTAAGAAGGACATTGTAAGTGTTAAAGAAGAATTCTCCAACATCATTCAGGAGAAGATGAATGCAATGGAAGATAAGGTAACTTCAGTAGAAACTAAAGTTCTGGAGATAGAAGAAAACGTGGAAGAAGCATTAGACAATATCAATAAGGAGATTGAAAGCTTGAAGAAGCAAATGTCAAACAGACATGAGGAACCCAACGTGGCATTTGTGCCTTCCCTAGCCAATATTAAACTCTCAACATTTGATGGGAAATCATCCTGGCAAGTATACAAGACCCAGTTTATGATGGTAGCGGAAGCTAATGGATGGAATCCCCGAGCCCAAGCTTTTCACCTGGCGGCTTCTTTAAGAGGAGACGCGGCTGACATCCTCGAGACGCTTCCGGAGGAGCAGAGGCACGATTTCCAAGCCCTATCGAGTGCGCTTGAGCTGCGGTTTGGAGATAAGTGCACTAAAGAATATAGCAGACTACAGTTAAAGTCCCGCTATCAAAAAGCGGGCGAAAGTCTGCAAGAATTGGCTGCCGATATTCAGCGACTTTCCCATCTAGCATTTTCGGACTGCCCAGCTGAGATACGTCAAGATTTGGCCCTCCATCACTTCATCGATAGTGTGCGGGATCCGGAGATACAGAAAGCACTTAGACTCGCCGATGTCAAAGATATCGGATCTGCCCTAGTCTACGCACATAAGATAGAAGCTGCCCAGCAGGCCGCGCGTAAAGACCAGCACTCAATCAGAGCCGTCTCTGCTACTGATACGAACTATCATTTAAGAAAGCAAATTGAAGATCTGCGGCGAAAATTGCGTAGCTTAGAATTGAGTAAAGGTAGCAGAAACACTAAAATTCAGTGTTGGGCTTGCGGTGGAGTCGGACACGTCCGTAGATACTGTCCGAAAACAAAAGATGGTGGAATTTCTAAAATGGGAATACGTCATCGCAAAGGAACTCTTCATGGAAATGCTGATGCACTATCAAGGAAACCGTGTAATGAAAGCTGCCGATATTGTTCTAGAGTAGAGAAGAACTATCAGTTAGTAAATCCTTCGGTACGCCAAGTTACTGTTTCACCTCCATCGAAACCAGACCCATGGAGTGATAAAGGACTTAGAGAAGCCCAAAAAGAAGACCCAGATATAAATCCAATTTTAGAATTAAAAGAATCTTCCAGTATGAAACCAAGTTGGCAGGATATCTCCACCTACAGTCCTGCTACTAAACAATATTGGGCTCTTTGGGACTCACTTCATATAAGAAATGGTGTCTTATACAGGAAATGGGAGTCCGATGATGGACGTAATTTCAAATGGCAGCTTGTTCTTCCAAAATCAAGAATTTCAGATGTTTTGAAAGAATTGCATAGTAGCTCAACTGGAGGCCACTTCGGAGTAATGAAAACTCTACAGAAAGTTCGAGAACGCTTCTATTGGAGCAAAACGAGACAAGATGTAGAGAAATGGTGCCAATCTTGTGATGACTGTGCGGCACGTAAAGGACCAAAGAAACGTAGCCGAGGAAGGTTGCAGCGGTACAACGTAGGAGCACCTTTTGAGCGGATAGCATTGGACATTTTGGGTCCTTTACCACGATCTTCAAATGGCAACAAATACATACTAGTTGTCATGGACTACTTTACTAAGTGGCCTGAAGCGTTTGCAATCCCCGATCAAGAGGCGACTACAGTAGCCGAGGTTCTAGTGCAGCAATGGGTTTCCAGATTCGGCACACCCTTACAAATTCATTCTGATCAAGGGACAAATTTCACCTCTGTTGTGTTTAAAGGAATGTGTCAAATTCTCGGAATAGACAAGACGCAGACCACGCCACTACACCCACAATCGGACGGCATGGTAGAGAGGTTTAACAGAACCATCTTGAATAATCTCTCACTTATGGTTTCCAGAAATCAGCAAGATTGGGATTTGAAGCTACCGCTGTTTCTGCTTGCATATCGCAGTGCTGTCCATGAGACTACCGGATATACTCCTTCACAGATGCTCTTTGGTCGCGAACTTCGTCTCCCTTGTGATCTTCAGTTTGGTCGTCCACCGGATACATCTTCATCGCCAGAAGAATACCTTCGAGACCTTCAGGCACGTCTTGAAGATGTCCATAACTTCGCTCGAGACCGAATCAACCTGACGACCGAAAGAATGAAGACAAGGTATGACACAAGAGCGACAGGACATGAATTTCAAGAAGGTGACAAAGTTTGGTTGTGGAACCCGATTCGACGTAAAGGACTTTCTCCAAAGTTGCAAGCCAACTGGGAAGGTCCCTACACAGTCCTAAAAAGACTGAACGACGTCGTGGTTCGTATAAGAAAATCATCTTCTTCAAAACCAAAGGTAGTACATTATGATAGATTAGCTCCTTATCGTAATGTAGAGTAAAAATTAGTAGACCATGGTCTCTTTGTAAATAGTATAGATAATTTTAATCTTTTCTATTTTCTTGTATTTTTAGTTGCTTGTGTATGTAATGTGCTCTGTATCCTCTTGAAATGTAAATTCTCTTATATTAAATTTGGCCTCCTATCAGGGGATTGTACTGCCCGGGACGTGCAGTCCTTGAGAGGGGGGCAATGTTACAAATTTATAAATAATGATTATATTTGTCTTAAAATATCTCAGACAGATCGAGAAATTCTCACATTTTGGGCAAAAATTGCGGTATTTAGACGTGTTGTAGTTTAAAAGCGGATTTCCTAATGATTTGGCGACTTGGCGACAGTTGGCGAGATTCTTGGCGACTTGGCGACGGTTGGCGAGATTCTTGGCGACTTGGCGAGAAATCGATACTTCTGGAAACATCCATCACCTAAGCTCTAGGACCAATATTTTTCGAGATAGCCTAGAAGCTTCCAGAACCTTGGCGAAATTGGTAGATTTCTCCGCCAAGTCAGGTATAAATACCGCAGCCCGACATGAGAAGAGTCGAGTTTTGTGAAGACAGTCAGTGAGTGAAGACGATTAGTTGTGACTGCTAGTTGTTCTCTGTCTGAGGTATTTGAGACCTGTGATTGGAAGCTATTTCTTATTGTATCTGACGAATTGTAGCTGTATAATTGTGATTGTTACAGCGGGAATTTCGTTTATCTAGTGAAGTTTTTACGAATAAAAGTCTTGTGTTCATTAAGTGGTTGCTTTATTCAACTCTCAATCGACACGAACCCGTGAAGCTCGGTACAATATATATATATATATATATATATATATATATATATATATATATATATATATATATATATATATATATATATATATATATATATATATAAGATAAAACATGAAGAAAAGTGAAATTAGAAATATAAAATTGGAAAGATACTAAAGTATATGAAGCAAAAGACAAGAAGGCATAGGTACCATGTCTTCATCAGGAGGGAGATGGCCAGCTATGCAAAAATGAACACTCTTTTCTGACATGCTCGAAGGACAAATGTCTAAAAATCTTCGAGCAATTCCTCCGAAAAGTGTTCGTATTAAAAGAACTTAGTTAAAAATTAGACTAAATATATATATAGAAAAGATAAATATATATGCAGAAAAATATATTTTTTTCTGCTGACTGCTTTTATTTTTTTCTGCTGACTGCTTTTATTGAAAAATAACTGCTTTTATTATCCCAGTCCAAATAATTTAAACTAATTTTCAATTGATAAATAATGTGAAATGAGTGAAGAAAAGAAATTACAAATTTATATATTCTTACCAAATTTTTCTCTTTAATATAAATTTTAATTATTTAATTAAAAATAAAAATTAATTTTTCATCAAAATTATAACAAGAATCATTGAAAAAAAAAGTATTTTTCTTTCAATTGCTTTTATAGGTCTTTCAAAACTTTGTAAATGAAACAAAAGTCAAGTAAAAAATTTTCTTTAAATTATTGAACAATTTTACATGTACATATTCAATTTTATTTTTTATTCAAAAGTATGTCAGAAAAAAATGATAAATGTTTATAATGAATTTTAACTTAATTTTTTATATTTAAAATAGTAATAATTTTCATTAACAAATTAAGAAATCCGAATAATTTATAACATTATCTTACATATGCTTATTTTTAATTTAAAAATAATCAGCTATGAATAAAAAATAAGTTAACCCAGTATTGTTCCATGAAGCTTTTTATTATCAATTATAAAGATTTCTAAAGAAGGGAAATATAATAAATTATTCGGATTATTTTCAACACACAGTTCATTCTCATTCATTTCCCTTTTTTTACCTCCACAATGAATTTCGTTCAAAATAGTTTCTCATTAATCGGTAAAACCTTTCAAAGTTTAACACTTATTACCACATTTCTTCATGGTGTTTTGAATTCACAACACTACGAAAACACCTTTACTTTGATGGTTTTTCTTTAAAAAAAACTGAATTACAAAAGAATTATCTCAACAGTTCCTGAATTATTGAACAGGATATTTATAGATACAAGAATTTGAGGGGAACACGTCACACAAAAATATCTTCTGGAAGTTGAAACCATTACGTATGTGCATATCTAATTCCACCCTTTGTGCTTCTTCTTTCAAAAGGGACGTGGATTGCCATATTATGCAAGTAGAATGTCTAATGGATTTCTTATTGTCTTTTCTTAACGTTTCATCTGCTTTCTTTTTGCAGGATGAACGCGGCCGAGGCTTGCTTCATTCTGGCTGCCAGAAACTACGTAGATCGTAGTGCAGCTGTAAGTATATCCTCAAATATATTTTAACTGCACTTTTCCATTAGAGTTCTTCTTTCATGTGTAAAAAGAATTTCTTAAGCTAAAAATAGACTTTTCTCCATTATTTATGCAGCTTAGGGCGTGTGAATACATATGCATCAATATATACACTCATGTAATGTGACGCCAAGATAAGCTGTTATGGCGTACCTAAATTGCAAAGTGTTTTTTTAGGTTCATGGAAAATTTAAGTCCTTACAGTTTATGTTACTACAGACATTATCTATTTATATTATAGAAATGAACATTGAACTTTGATATATTCCTTGATAAATGTGGTAACTGGTATTTTACAAAAAAAGCATAAACTTTATTGCAAAAAGCTTTCAAAAATGTTCTATAGTTCCGTATTTTATGGCCTTGTAATAGGATTAATAACTTAAGACTTTCATTCCTAAATTTGATTAATTTTTTTTATAACGAATAATACTTTTTTGTAACGTAATTGTTATTAAATGTTATTGAACCCTCGAACAATGAAGGTAGTATTTTTCGATATTATGTTGTAACTTCCTTACTTACATAACCTCCATGATGCATTTGAAAATACTTTTCCTATGTTACTTAGTAATTATTTATGCATTTTTAAATTAGTACAAATATAGGGTGAATACAGTTTAACTGGAAATACAAAGAAAATATAATATCATTTATAAACACTAAATAAAAAAACTTCTGAGAATTTTTCTAAAATGTTCGCTAAATTAAAACTTAATGATTAACTTGCTTCAAAGCAGTGAAATTGAAGGTCATGTGATTTTATTTTTCATAAAAACAACTTGCAGTGGATGTCATACTGTTAAGCAATACAAGAAGCTAGTTTTTATGGTGATGACATAAGTAATTTTGTGAAATATGTCACATACGGATATGTTTGTAACATTTCTCGGAGCAATTTATGGCCGAATGCGTAGTCATTCGATTTAATTTACATTGCACATAGAATAGACATTACAAGTAACATGTTCTGTAATATGAATTAAAAGCCATTATTGATTTTTCTTATTCCATGCCTTCATTTCTTATCTGAATGAGAAATTTTGAATACAGCGACATTTATGGTTGGTGGTGATGTTTCAAACTTATTTTTGCGAATAAAAAAGAATCCCTTAATCTTCTTTAAAATATTACCGTACTTGATCAGTCATGCTAATGTAGTATCTCTCCCATGATCTATTTCAAAGGTCATATAAAGACTCTGTACACTGAAAAATACATATAAGCTTACCAGTAACAATGAAACATTATTAAAATAATGTTTCATTGTTACTGGCTTGAAACGCCTCCTACTGAAATTTCTGTGATGTATTAATGACGTATTGTGATGTATACTTTTTCATAGGATGAGCACACTATCCTCAGATCATGGGCAGTACGAGATTTTGCTCCCAACGTTCCTCAGTACGTGCAAATCTTCCGTCCTGAAAATAAAGTTCACGTTGCATTTGCTGGTAAGTAATCATCAAATGATTATGTTGGCTCATCATTCATTTTTCAGCAGGTTACTTTTGAACAACCATATGCTAAGCTTCCATTACTGAATTCAAATCACTGTTCTTAAGAATTTTAAACATTTCCTAAAATATTGCTTGTTTTCAGTATTTAATAGACATAAATTAATTTGAGAATACGTTTAATAGAATAAGAGAAAATATTATTATTAAATATACATTTCTTTATAAGTTTTCTTCACATATTGTTTTCTTCGATGCAGCATTTTATCTTTAAATTGTGTTCTTAATTTACTTGGGAACGCACAAAAAGCGATTTACACATTTTTTTTAAATTTGTGATTAAAAATGAAATTATCATATGTTACTTTTTGAAATGTTCGCTAAAAATGAGTTATATAAATATAAAATGTCCTAAAAATGAGTATATTTTATTTTAAATAATGTAGTTGAAATTTTGAAACAAAAAATTAACTATATTCTTATTAGTCTTTATGAACTAATTCAAACAAGTGTAATGAATGAACTAATTCTCATAATATGATAAGAAAATCCCAATCACTATCTGCATTCTGGTAATAAAATAATGTTTCATTATATACATATATATATATATATATATATATATGATAGTATATTTTATAAAAATAATAATCAAATATCAGTATCAGTTCTTTCCATTTTATACCTATCTTTCTTTGATATTTTCCTTTTAAATTTTTCTTTTCAATAAATTGTTTTCCATTTAGTAATTTCAATGTATTATTTGCCCCATTTGGTATTTTCATTGTATTTTAAATGTAATATTCTCCATCTGATATTTGATTATTAATTTTATAAAATATACTATTAACTATATTTTAGTAATTCTATTTTAGCTGCTTTTGCGCTGAATGTATTACTAAGCATAAATGTTTTTATATATTCTTATTCTTGTACTTTTTTCAGTTCTATATCTAATCTTGCATTTTATGTATATATATATATATATATATATATATATATATATATATATATATATATATATATATATATATATATATATATATATATATATATATATATATATATATATATATATATATATATACATATATATATATATATATATATATACATATATATATATATATATATATATATATATATATATATATATATATATATATATATATATATATATATATATATATATATATATATATATATATATATATATATATATATATATATATATATATATATATATATATATATATATATATATATATATATATATATATATATATATATATATATATATATATATATATATATATATATATATATATATATATATATATATATATATATATATATATATATATATATATATATATATATATATATATATACATATATATATATATATATATATATATATATATATATATATATATATATATATATATATATATATATATATATATATATATATATATATATATATATATATATATATATATATATATATATATATACATATATATATATATATATATATATATATATATATATATATATATATATATATATATATATATATATATATATATATATATATATATATATATATATATATATATATATATATATATATATATATATATATATATATATATATATATATATATATATATATATATATATATATATATATATATATATATATATATATATATATATATGTATGTATGTATATATATATACCACAACACATATAATGCTTAGAATAGAAATAATTTATGGGTTATTTTAGTATTCAATGAAAATTAATCATTATAAAGTTGAAGTAAATCTCAAACAATCAAAGAGACTTTCACTAATCATAAAGGAGTTAAAATTTAATTTATCACTTTAATCAAGTTTATGTATTTTTATTATAAAATACGAAATAATAGTTATTAAATAATAATGTAGTTCCACATAAAGAGAAATGTTTGTGATCTGCTTATTAAATTAAGAAGTGTAAACCCTTAGATTCAAAGTTTTAGAACTTATTTTTGAATATCTAATTTTTCAATTTTTCTCAACTCTAAATTAAATGTTGTTAGCTTTTAAAATTAAAGTTTGTTATAAGCTTATTAAACTGGAAAACTTATTAAATTTTATAAAAGACATTTTTGATGCGTTATATATTTTAGGTGTGTTTAAATTTTAAACATTTAAACTACAGATAAAACTTTAGTAAGTTAATTATGTGTGATCTTACGAAAACTCGTTTACTATTATTTATTTAAAAATTTATGATTAAAATTTCATTTACGATGAGTTATCTATTGTTGAATTGTTCATAAATGAAGTGGAAGTTTTAAAGCTTCCTTTCGCCAGTTCTCTAGAGCAAATGTTTACTATAAATATATTTTCATAATTTTGATTAACATATCCCTCTACCTGTATTCTTTCTTTTTGTTAAAAGAATCAAAATATTAAATGTTTCTTAAAATTATCTTCGCAACATTTAATCACAGTATCCGAAAAATTATCATGTAATTTATAAAATTTAAATAAAACACTAAATTTCGATATATAAAAACACATTTGCATAACCATGAATAAATGTTTAAGTTATTTTAAGTTTTAAGTTATTGAATGTAAATAACGAGCATTGTCTATTAAAATTAAGGTATATTTCATGGTACATTCCTCATAGCAGAAATTGAATACCAACTTGTAAGTATGAAGGATAGATTCATACTTTTTGTTAGTAATATTGGTATAAATTGGTGATTAAAATTTCAGATATGGAGAGATTGAAGATTGGTTTATATATGAAAGAGTAGTTCAAACGTTTCTTTGTGGCAGTTCTAGAGCAAATGCTTACTGCAAATTGTTCTTAATGAAAATTATCAGTATATTACATCAACTGAATATATTCTATTAAAATCCAGTAGAAGTAATTCTATCTACACATATTACAATTAAATTTTTAAAGCTATTTCCAACTAAGGGGATGCTCAACCATAGAATTGACATTAGCCAAACTTGTAGAATATCAATTTTAATGTCTTGAATAGATTTTTTTTTATTTCAAACATTGTTTAAAAACATTTAAAGGCTATACTATAATCTTTAACTCAAATTTCTTTCAGAATTTCTGATGATATCCAATTAAAATGGTTAAGTATTCTCTTATTTTGAAATAACTTATAATGGATGCAGCTGGACCACGCCACACAATTTTCACAAATGGTCTCAGAAATATAAGAGTATACGTGTTAGCAGTATTCCTAAACTATAGGCTCCTTTAAATAAGCGGACTTAAAATACAAAAGAATAGTTTCATTATGTGCCAGTAGTTATCAGGTAGTTTCTTATGCCATGGAAAAGAATGGGCTAAAAATTAAGTAACCATGATGATGATAAAAAAACATTTGAAGTTATCCTTTAATTTATGCTTAATGTAAGTTTTTGTGTTATAGAAAGCAGATCAAATGATCAAAGAGCATATTTATAGGATTTTCTAAACTGTAATTTTGCCTGGATAACTAATAAAAATGCTTAAACTGAAGAATATGTGCATTGTACACCAATATTTTAGCTGATTATGTATTACCTTGCGCTGCATAAAAGTCTTGACTGTTGTAGTAATCGTGAGATTTTAAGACCAGAACTGTCTCAAAACTTTAAAAATAATCTTAATTTGTAAAGGTAATCAATTGCTGAGCATTGAACATCGTTTTTTGAGTTGGGGAATTTGTATTCTACTTTTAAATTTTTTTTTCATGTAACTAGATGGACATCCTTTGTTAAACAGAAGAAATTGCTTATATCACTATTTTTTTTATTTTGAATCACTTAGTGATAATTTGAATATACAATTCACCAATCTATTTATTATTAAATATAACTTTTAATGACATTACTGTCATTAGATTTTAATAATAGATATTTCTAATAACCCTTTAATTAAAAACATTCAGAAGAAAGTGTCATTGAAATATATGCCACAATCTCAGATCATTCCAAATTACTTTTAGCGGATTCCAATATCTTCTCAATTTACTTACATTAATCCCAGTTTTACTCTTAATTTAATTTTTAAAAAACTTTTTCAAAATATCTAAATTGGATTTCTTAAAGATCCGTTTGAAATATACTTGTGATATAAAACATATCAAGATTCTCATTTTGTTCAATATACAACAATTTTAAGATATTATGAATTTTGCTTTGGAATAATCATTCTTTGTAACGAATTTCTAGAAAGCTAATTTTGTTTCTTGGAGTATATCCATAATATTTTCTAAATGGGAAATTTTATTTTTAATCGAAAGTTTGTAAATGTTATGAAAATATTAAAAAATTTTCTTTCTTTCTTACAACTATTTTTATTTTAGAATTGTGCTCACAAAGTCTGACAATATGAAAAGTTATCATGCTATTTTAATTAATAAATATATCTTATTAATTAAAATAGCATGATAAATTTTAGTATTCATATTACTTTTACAACTTTACGTAAGCAATACTTACGTAAAGTTGTAAAAGTAATATTATTACTAATTTCTCTCTAAAAATCAGTATTTACATGTTAAATCAAGTATTTTAGTGAAGTTCTACAAATGGCATTCTTAAAAACGATTAGTAATAATTTGCAAATAATCTGCTGATAGGGTTGCATAATTTTCAAAAGAAGTTGTGTTACAGTGAATTCCAGGACACTGCGGTGTTGCCAGTAATGAGTTAACCAACTACCCAGCTTAGGCTGTGGGTACTTCTATCCAACAAACATCAAGAAATGAAATTCCCCTCAAGAACACCAACTGCTCATTAAGAAAATAAAAAACATTGTATTAAACCAATTCTCAGAGAGACACTCTAACAAGATCTTCAATTTATCCCTAAATGGCCTAGACGCAGTTTGAGCTGAATTTCGTTTGGCCACCGGGCATGACTGCCTTCTTAAGCACCTGTGTAGAACTAACATAATCCAAGAACCTCTCTGCAGGCTCTGCGATTTTCGGAAGGAGATGGACGTACACCACCTTCGTCGCTGTTCAGCACTATCTGAACCTTCCTTGTGCGATCGCTACTGGCGTGCTCGAGACCTCCTCAGCGCTTTATAGACTTTTCTGTGTCACTTGTCTACTTATTCTTTTTGTATTTGTGGCGCAGTGGTCTTTGTAAGCGTGACCATTGGAAATAAAATAATAATTTCCAAATATTTTTACATCCTTACTTGATATTATTATGATTATTGATATTAGAATTTTATTATATTTAAATTAATAATATCAATTCAAATGTTTTTATTGCTTCTAGAGCACGTTGTTTGCGAAGATGAGTTTAAGTATGCATTGCTGGCGAATAATTGCTTATGTCCTGGAACATCTACCTTAGTCACCCTCCTACTGCATACATCTAGAGGACAGTAAGTAGAAGATTATAATTTTGCTGATTTGCTTGTTATTGGAATCGATCGATTTTTATCACTTCAACTGACATTTAAGTAATTAAAACTCAAAATTAGTTTCCGATTACTTTTGTAAATTAATGTGCACAGTTAGTGTAAATATGTGAGGTACCTCTTCATGTTATCATCACTTGAGTTTAAAATCAATATATAAATTTTCATATTATTTTTTCAATACATAAATTTTAATATATAAATTTTTTTCAATATATAAATTTAACAATATATAAATTTTCAAACATATTAATTTTCAAATTATATTTTATATATAAAATATAATTTGAAAATTAATATGTAAGATTCAGTCATCAAATATTGTCGTTTTTATTAAACATGTGTGGAATATTAAATGTAAAAAAATTTCCTTCCAAAAGTTTTATATAATTCTTAAAAAGTTTCGACTTTATAAAAGTTTATGTATGTATAATGCGTATGGTATTTTATATTTAATTGTTCAATATAATTATACAATAATTTGATTTATGCTCCTTGGGTACCTATTTTCAAGTTAAAAAGCAATTTTACACTCGTGACCATAAATTAAAGATAATGCAAGTTCAGGCAAAGAAAGAGACAGAAGCAAAACAAATGTGACTTACATATATTGTAAAATCTATTTATTAAACAAAAGGTAACGAACAAAAAAGATGCTATATGTTTGGCATCATTGATAAAAGTTAAGATTTTTATTCCCTGAAACAAATTTCAAAAAGGAACATATTTACAGAAAGCAATATAACATGGTTGGTATTATGGTTAATACATAGTATGCACCCCCGACGATGCAATACAGGCTGTACAACGCCTAGGCATGATGAGTATCAAATTATCAATCTGATCTTAGGGAATATTACACCACTCACATTACGCAACGCTCTCCGAAGTTCCGGTGGACATGTGGGAGGGAGTTGACGGGTTGCAATTCGTCGGCCAAGCATGTCCCATACATATTCTATTAGATTCAAGTCCGGTGAGTATGCTGGCCAGTCCATACGGGTGATATCCTCCGATTGAAAACATTCATCTACAATGTTTACACGGTGAGGACGGGCGTTTTCATCCATAAACAGAAATTCTGCAACAATGGCGCCCCGAAACAAACGTACATGTTGTTCGAGAATGACATCACGATAGATGTGGCCTGTTATGGTTACATTCTGAACATGCAGGTTAATTCTGGATCCCAGAATAATTCCTCCCCAAACAAGCAATCCTGCACCACCGTAACGGTGTCATTCAATGGTGTTCTCTTGGTGGTAACGGGTGCCTGGCCCTCTCTATATGAGAGTCCGGTGAGAATCAGACTGAAAGCTAAACCTGGACTCGTCGGAAAATATCACACAAGACCATTGTTGCGGTGTCCACAATGCATGCTCTGTACTCCAGACTAACCGCAGACGACAGTGAGTTGCGGAAAGTGGAACACATCTGAAGGTCTACGAGCATATAGACCCATGTGCCCTAAGCGTCTTACACTGTCTGCCTTGAAACTGTCGTACCGGTAGCTGAAGAGAGCTGACGAGACAGGTCTGATGCTGTGCTCCGTCTGTTTCTTTTGGCAGTAAATGCCAAATACCGGTCCTCATTCGGCATTGTAACTCGGGGGCGACATGTGCTGCAATGTCTACTCACATTACCATCATTTGGAACCGTTGCCAAAGCCTGGAGATGACACTCTGGGCGATTCTAAGTTCCTCGGAAATCTTCCAGCTGGGTACGTGCACATTCCAGACGGCCGATAATTCTACCACGTCAAACATCATCCAAATGTTTCCTTTAAGCCATAACTATGCGGTCATTGCACGGAAAGGCTTTTAAAGCGCTTGTGAACAATTTTACTTCTTTACAACCATCCCTTATATAACCCTGTCTAACACTCGCGTCATTGTGACTTATTATCGGTGCCATCTGGTGGTTTCTTGTAATTTGCATATTATTCTACAAGATGTGTGTGATAATTCTACATGTGAAATTTTTATTTTAGAGTTCAATTTCTCTGTGATTCTGAATTATCCTTAATTTATGGACATGCGTGTAAAATTAGGTTTTCAACTTAAATTCTTGCAGCTGAAAATATACACTAAACATTAAACTTCAGCGTAACTGTAATGATAATATTCGAACTAATTTCGGTACATTCAAATTTTTTGTATAACTTTGTACATTCATTAATACGAATATTAAATTTAATATAAATATAAATGATTTTTTTTCATTCTTAATGATATAAAAAGTGCTTCTAATCAACGAATGTTAGTTCAAAATTCAAATTTTGTGTCACAAAATCAACTTTTATTTAGCTATTATTCAGTGGATTGTTATGTAATCAAAATAACTTTATTCCTATGAATAGTCGTGTCATATATTTCCTCTGAAAATCCGAAATTAAATTCTGGAATAAATTTCATGATAATTAAAGGAAGATTTGTAAGCTAGAATATTATTATCGGTGTTTGGATATCAGACAAAAATTGATTTTTCTTAGATACACGTATTACATAATTTTCTGCAAAATATCAAATATAAAAATAAAAAATTTCTAAGATTCTTCAAACCGGATTCAATTTTATTTATTGCAAAAATGGAAGCAATTATTTTCAAGGAAAATGTTTTTTTTTTTTTACATTATATCAGAATATTTTTGAATGAGTTCAATTCTTCGAACCGTGAAGTTATTAAAATATTTTATTTGAATGAAGTAAATTGAAATATTACATCATTAAAGATAATTCTGTTTTACAAACTTTTTATCAAAGAATTAACAATACAAATACATTTGATGTAACAATGCATAATATTTTAAAGAAAAACTTTATTCTCAAACTGTGTTTGAAAATATTATCAAATGGAAGTAGCTACGAAAATTATTTATAATAAATTAATTATTTTTTGATAGAACAAATGAATTATATCTCCTGTAAAACTCAAAATAATACACGTCCACTAAGTAGAAAAAAGCACTTACATACAATAGAGATATTTACGAAACATTTTAATTATTTCTTAATTCATTTTTTTATTAAAATCCATATTGAAGTATGTAAATTAAATTTCAGCTTTAAACTTAAAAAAAGGTTATTTTTGAAAAAATCTCAAAAAAATTATTAAGTTAATGTAATTAGTTATTTTGAGAAAATTCTTAAAAAGAAAATATTACCTGAATTGAGTTTTACAAAAGAATTATTCATTTAAAAATGTGTGTTCATGCTAAATTATTACTTAATTTATGGCATTCATTTATTTAGAAATTTCAAAAATATATATGCATATATGATTCTATAAATTTCCTTAACTATCTTATATTTTACGAAACACACTTTTATATACTTTTAATAAAACTAATCACACAGCAACAAAAAGATTGTAATTTGATGCATTCTTAAATTTTCTTTAGTAAATAAGAAATGTATGCAATATTTTAAATAATAATACCATAACTCATTTTTATTATTTAGTTAAGATTACTATTCCATACATTTATGAAGCGCTTGCACTCCATAAATTCCATTAGGATGCATGTGCCGATTTTTCAGAGTTGATTTCAATTTTGAAAAATAACGATATTTAATATTTTCTAGCTTTTTCAAAATTCTATGCTGTGCCAGGAAATGATGTCTCAAATGTACATGAGCTTAAAGTAAATCAAAGTATGGAAAAACTAAAAATTTTATTCAGTTGCGAAATTATAAAATATTGAATTCAATTTTCCTTTCATCCACTTTCCAATACCTTTCTGATTTACAGCGTATTGGAAAGAACGAAAACACGTTTTTTGCGAGGGAGGAAACAATATTTTTTGACAAAAATTGATAAAATAACTATTATTATTTTTTGAGAACAGTTACATTGTGTGAACATAGAACGAAGAGAAAAACGTTGTTGTGTATATTTTTTCTCTTTTGGCAAAGGTTATGCATGTATGACAATTTCAAAAGAATAGAAATAATCACACAGAGCCTGAAACAAGCAAAGTTCTGAATTTCAGTCATTGGAATATCAGCAATATTCCAATGATTATTTATACAGTAATTAATACTGTGTTTACATCAGTATAAATTAGTTGCAAAAACACGCAATGGTCAAAATTATCAAAATAAAAAGTTACAATGTTTTAAATTATACAGAGATGAATATCCTGATGTATGTTTTATTTCATTCCATGGAAGCTTTCTCAGTTCAACACCAGCCGACATTCGGCAAATGAAGAGAAAAATATTTCATATCGTTCAATTTAACATTGAAGTAAAAATTTTGTCTTCTGAATTAACTTACAAATTTTTTTAGTTGTTTTATTTTGAAGCATATATTTTATAGGAAACTTTTGGCAGCAAACGTTGGCCTGGCTGGGTTCGTAATGACATTCATTCTCGCTATTGTAAGACAGTGAGTTCAAATTCCTACCCAACAGAAGCTCTGTTGTTCTCACTATTGGGGTGGGACATGTATAATTGACCATGGTCGCAATATCCTCCTTGTGAAATGATACTTCTAAAGTGGAAGAAAAATCTGGAGTTCTTCTGCTTGGGTCACTGCTCCTAAATTATGTATACCCACCCACATTCTGGGTCACAATTGTACAGCCACTTGGTGGACCACATTATAAAGTACCATCATTCCCCCCCTTGTAGTCTAAGACTTAGACTTCCTATAATTTCCGTTTTAATTTACCTATCAACATTGCAACACGTTAACTTTACATATCTCAACAACATTTATTTATTTATCTCAAGATAATTTCTGGATAGCTAACGAAGTTTAATAATATTACAGTTCATTTTCTTTATAAAGTAAAGTTGGGCTGTATCAATACATTTTTTAAAAAAATTAATATAACCATATATAACATTAAATTAGAAATAACATATTTTTAATTAAAAAATTCGAATATTTTAATCTGGTTAAAAATATATCCCCTAATTTTAAATATATATTCCTGTGAAAATTTTCATTTTAGTGTAGTTTTTGAAATTTAGAAAAATTTAGTTTTACATGAACAATCAATTTTATCAAGGAATAAAATTAATGAAATATATTCTTAATAATAATTATTATAGTTATTCACTATCAGAATATTTGGCGCTTATATTTCGTATCATTGGAATTATATGATGTTTATAACTTTTCGTTAGAACAAGATTACTTTGACTGTTTATTGCTTGCGGGATATCCTTAATCAATCCCTATTTTTTGTGATGGCTTACAGAATGATTTCCCTTCACAAACACAATATATATATGACTGCATTCCTCCAAGTGTAAGTGAAATGTCGCCAACATTAATATATCCCTATCAATAAATCAGTTTATTTCTAATCATTACTATCCTTTCCCGACTGACTTTCTGCATTCTTTAAATTGTTTTCTATACTATACTTACACTTTTTTATAACATTTTATGCTCAGTTTTTTATGTATTAAATTTTATCACACTTAATTATTATTTATAGGAATGGGACCGAGACTTTTTATTATCAATGATTGATTTAATAAATATATTCTTATTCATTCTTATTTTTCAAAGTCTTTGTGATCTTTCATTCTATTAAGAGAGTTAATTCTTTTTTTATTTAGTTTAGTGTATAATAACCACGCTCAACTTGTCTTTATATTGAACGAGTATTTCAAGCATCTTGAAAGGGCGACTCAAGTTCCTTAAATTTTACATTTCTTAAATCGAAGTAGCCCCAGATTCAATTCCAATTATGGTTTAACAAAAGAGAACAGATTTCCTAACTTGAAATAGCCCTTGATTCCATTCGAGTTATTGTTTAACAAAAGAGAAAAAATTTTCCTAACTCGAAGCAGCCCCTGATTCAATTCCAATTATTGTTTAACAATAGAGAACAGATTTCCTAACTTGAAATAGCCCTTGATTCCATTCGAGTTACTGTTTAACAAAAGAGAAAATATTTCCTAACTCGAAGCAGCCCCTGATTCAGTTCTAAAGATTGCTTAATAAAAAGAAAATAGAAGTTGTGTTTTGTATACATTCATATGGATAGTTCTTCAGATGAAGAATCCTCTTTTAAGATATAGATATGAGACATACAATCTATGAAAATTCTTCGTCAAACGATAAAATGTTGAGAAGGTTGTAAAAAGCCTATCAACATCTTTCTGTTGTTAAACTGTCCTCTGCATATTTATGCAGTATTCTATATCATAAAATACTTTGTTATGAAAACAAATTATATTACTACTAAGCAAATAGTTTCAAAACTTACTAGATTAATAAAATTTGTAAAATGATATTTTTCTATTTGAAATATTTTTTAAACTTATTAATTTGCTCCTATAATTTTAGCACGAAAACAATTTAAAAATCATTATTTAAGCAAAAATAATGTTTTACCAGAATTTAAAAAAGAATTTTTTTCCAAATTCTAAAATATGAGAATCATAGCAATCTGGTGTAATGCATTTGAAAAGTAAAAGTTTCTATTCTTGACAAACCGAAGAACATATCACTGAGAAGGCTTATAAACATTAAAATTTACTCATGTGCTAATAGCTTTTTATTTTTGAGATGCAGCGTAAAAAATTAAATGAAATTTCGGGTATCAAAGTGTTGGCTGGGAAGGAAGGAATGCAAAAATGCATTAGCGCTTCAAATTACGAACAGAGCTATATGTACATTTCCTAAATATCCTAATTTATTAGGATATTTAGTATATATCCTAATTCATATATTAGATATTAATATTAATAAATAAAGAATAAAAATTAGATATTGGATAAAAATAAAAATTGAATTATAAAAATTAAAATAAAAATAAAAATTGGATATTAGATATTAATAAATAAAGAATAAAAATTGCTTTAAATAGCACTATTAAAATGCGCAATCGGCAAATAATAATTAAGATCCAATTAATCTAATTTCTGTTAATTTCGGTAAATAATGGAAATTAATTCAATTTCCAAAATTTTCACATTTTATTTCGAATTATTTACATCTAAAATTAAACAATTTATATTGCAGTCAACTTCTAAAAGAAGAAATTATTAAATCACTCAATTAATACTCCAAAATGGCTTTTATGAAACCATATTTTTTAAAATTTTATCAAAATTAATTTTCTTAAACATAACAATGAATTCTATTTAATAATTGTACAAATTATACAAATTCTAATCACATTAGTTTGACTTGCTTTCTTTAGATTTTTTTCTGTTTTTAATGGTTTCGTTGTTGCATAATTTTTACAGACATATCAATTTTTAAATGATATGCTTCTAAATAATAAAATAATAATAAACTATAAAAAAATTAATACTGAAAAATACAATAAAAATTAGTTAATAACCACCAGAGGGTTAAGAAGCATTTTTTCTAAAGAAGAAATATATATATACATAAATTCTTAATTACAAATTTAAAGTAAAACCCTTTACAATCTTATTAATCATGAAGTGGTTATTCCTTTTGTTCCAGTTGCAATCATGATTACGCTACTTTATTACAATTCTCGTTGGTTTGAAATATCTAATTACATCATATAATGCTTCATCTATGCTACATCGTGTTGAGATGGCGTTGTAAATCCGACTTGTAAGGAATTTGCTGCCTGCATTTAAACTGCATTTTTTGAGAAGCAGCAAACAAGGCGAAGTTCTCCATCGAATATCTGAGTGTCGTCGGCAATGAGAAAATTTTCATTTATAATTTTTACCGGTAATATAGAAGTATGTTTTTAATTATAACTTTTTCCACTTGTAAAAGTTTTCAAAATCATTAAAATTAACTTTTGCTCTAAATAATTAGTTTCAAAATTTTCAATTCTTTAACGATATTGCTTCTAAAATTGAATAAATTGAAAATGGAACAGAAGAAAAAGCAAAATAAAAAAACAAAACATCCATTTTATGTGGTTACTTTAAATCGACAAGGATGATTGAAATTATTAATTTTTTTATTTTTGTTTTTTTTTTTTTAATATTGATCTCTCTACTATTATAAATAACATTAAAAGGAAATTTTATTTCTATTTAAAGTAGTAGAGATCTAAATATTAACAAAACTAACATAATGTAATAATAATGTATTTAGCAAAATAAAGTGAAATTTTACTTTTATTTAAACTAGCAAAAGTAATAACAACGACTTCTAATTTAAATTAAAATAACGTGAAATGAAAGTAAAAATTTAAATTAAAATAATTAATTTTCATTTTTAAGTAATTTTCTGAGGATAATGCGCAAAATAAATATGAATTATTTTATATTGTTCTTTAAATGGAATATTCATTGTGTTCCATGAAATTTATTATTTTCGTTATATTAGTATAAATATAAACATTAAAATAAATGCAGTCTTATTAAATCAGGCCTGTTTTGCAAACTAGAAATATATCATACGTTACAAATAAGTGAAAATTTCAGAATTCCTGATGAACATTTAGAAAAAAGAATTTAATAAAAATATTAACGATTCCCTCATAAGTTATAAAAGTATTTCTTAGTTCCTATTAAAAAAATAAATTAGTAATGTTTCATATTTATTTAAATTAGAAAAAAATATGATTTATTAATTTAAACTTGCTCATGTTTTTATCAGCAAACAGTATTTAATAAAATAAGGGCTTTACAGGTGAATTACTTTTAAAAATTTGTCTGGTAAATTTTGAAATTTTTTGAAATTTATATTTATTAAGCAATTTTTATGTTTGAATGAAAGCATATATACAGCTATTTCGTAAAAATATGTAATTTTATAGAGAAGGCCAGACATCTGGCGAGGAATGGCACAGGCTATATGGTAAATGTTCTGGAAATGAGATTTACCACATCCGCCTTGGCGACAGTAGGTTTTTTGGCGAGTATGAAGGAAAGAGCTTCACCTATGCTTCATTCCATTCTCACAGAAAGTAAGTGACAATTTTTTACATTTATTATATATATATATATATATATATATATATATATATATATATATATATATATATATATATATATAATGTATGTATATATGTATATATATAAATGGATGTTCTACATAGAAAAAATAGTGATTTTCAAAATATTCTCTTATTTAAGTTAATAGATGAAGAAATGTCACTTTGATCACAATTTTTTTTCATTGCATTCATTATAAATATGTAATTATATTTACATTCGTTACTTCAACATAACAAAAACATTTTTCATCAGGATCCTTTCATAAAATTAGTATTCATTTTACAACTAAGAAAAAATTAAATCCCAGATTTGAATCGTAACACGTAGTATTTTAATTTTATTCACTCTTGATGCAAGTCAGACATTTTCTTTTTATCTTGTTTCAGAAAGTTTCTCCGACGATGAATCTTTAATTTCCTCCTACCGACAGTGAATTTATTGATTGGCTGCAATCATAGGATTGAAGTCATACTTTTCTGCGTAAAATCTGTATAAAATAAAAAAATACTATGATTTTCATGTGCTAAATAAACATAAATCAATGACATAAAGATGTAATTAACTTTTGAAAAGTTATGTTTTCCTTTAATTGTATTAAGATTTGTTTGCAGAAATTCTTTTCATATTTAAAATTTTTTAATCATTTTACTTTATTTTTAATATAAGCACGGAGTTAATAATATTTTCTGATAGCTATATAAAATTAATTAATAAATCGCGCACTTTTTCTTTCCTACAGAAGAAATAATTGAAGCGTTATTTTTATCTTCCTTTCGCTTAAGTTACTATACTTGTGATATTGACTTAACAAGGAACAATACAATTCTAAATCTCATTGAAAAGAAGTATATTCAATTTGATAAGAATACAGTTCAGTTCTCTGATGCACAAATTAAAGGAAATTACAAACTTTATCTACAGCACGATGGCAAATAATTATTACATATTATAGTTGCGTCATTTAATTTAGAATGAAACCTCAAGGTTTATTTGCTTGAAAATAAGTTATAACAAAATACTTTTAGTCTTTGTATTCGTATTTAAAGAAACTTATTATTATTTAAAGATAATGGGCATGAGCCTATTTCAAAGATTAATTATGTCCAAACCATATCAGTTTGTTCATGACCCTTTATCGTAATATAATTTCATCATTAAGATCAATTAAATTCAATATTACAAACGGTAGACTGCATCACTAATCTATAATATTACTGAAATTGACCTCAACAATTAATTTTACTTGATTTTGTATGAAATATCACGTCATTTCTAAAGAAGTTTCACCTCCTAATGATTACAATGCGTTTGCCTATTTCCGTCTGTGGTAATTACTGGAACTATTTACAGATACGGAGTAGCGCTGGTCGGCGTGCAAACGGACATTCCCGACACATGGCCCATCATGCTGAACCCCGGGCCTTCCTATCACATGCAGTCGTCTGACATCTGCTTCTACATGAACATCACCAAGGAAGAGAACAGCGCTTTCCTTCCGGCCAGTGGGGACGAAGAAGGAACAAAAGGCAAAAGTCCACATGTGTCCACTCTGCAGCTCCACTTGGGTGAATCTGGTGAGAAAACAAAGCCAAAATCAATACAAACATGCATGGGTGTGCTTATATATTATGTATATGTATTTGTAGCATAGATCAAGCTATTTCACATCTTACCTAAGAATAATAAATTATTTTCTAATTTTATCAATTGGAAATACTTTTTAAAATGCAACTAATTTTCCCCGGTTTTATATAAATATCTATTACAAAGGTCATCATCTTCTGCGACTCCAAGGTGGTGATTCTCGTAGTGGAATACAACCCCGGCCTCTTCTGACATACTCGAGAGCAAACATCTGCTGATAGGATTGTATAATTTTTCAAAAAAAAGTTGTGTTACAGTGGATTCTAGGACAGTGCGGTGTTACTGATAATGACTTAGCCTATCGCCTAGCTAAGCAGGGTACTTCTATCCAACAAACATCAAGAAATGAAATTCCCCTCAATAACACCAAGCTGCTCATTAAGAAAAAGAGAGGAAGAACATTGTATTTAACTAATTCTCAGAGAGACACTCTAACAAGACCTGGAGGAATAATCTTCAATTTATCCCTAAATGGCCTAGACGCAAGGCAGTTGCTGAGTTTCGTTTGGCCACCGGGCATGACTGCCTTCTTAAGCACCTGTGTAGAACTAACATAGTCCAAGAACCTTTCTGCAGGCTCTGCGATCTTCGGAAGGAGATGGACGTACACCACCTTCGTCGCTGTCCAGCACTATCCGAACCTTCCTTGTGCGATCGCTACTGGCGTGCTCGAGACATCCTCAGCGCTTTATAGACTTTTTTGTGTTCCCTTGTCTACTTATTCTTTCTGTATCTATGCCGCAATGATCTTTGTAAGCGCGGCCACTAGAAATAATATATATATATATATATATATATATATATATATATATATATATATATATATATATATATATATATATATATATATATATATATATATACTAGAAATTAATATATATATATAATATATATATATATATATATATATATATATATATATATATATATATATATATATATATATATATATCAAAAATAATTTAAAGGAAGTTCTCCAGCTAAAGAATTACGAATTTTTATAATTCATCATGTTCATTTTTCCAATATAGCCCTACTTTTTCTGTTAGAAAATACAATCTTTTTATAATTCATTGGTACATACCAATATATATCAATAAATGATAATATGCAAATATATAATAATATATATATATATATATATATATATATATATATATATATATATATATATATATATATATATATATATATATTTCTCAAAATTTCGAATACTTAAAAATATCGAGTGAAATGTCAGTCAAAGGGAGCGAATTTTTCATTTTCTTACTTCGTAAAACTCAACCAATGCTAAAAGATTCTAATTAATTCTTAAAATATATATATATATATATATTATATATATATATATATATATATATATATATATATATATATATATATATTCTAGAAAATATTTTAGGATTTGAAAAAACAAAGAATTTTAGAAATTCTTGCTTCTTTTACAAAGATTATATCATAATTAAAATTGTAAAACTAGTGACTGGCAAAAAAGTTTTAATTAACTTAGAATATGTATGTGGAAATATAAATTTCATTAGGCTTGAATTTACAGAATTCAAGTACTCTAATATTCAAGTAATGTTTTCATCTAAAGGATTACGAGAAATTTATTTTTTCTTCTTTGCGGTTCAAGAATATTACCTTGAAAACCATGTGTTACACTTTTTTTCAAAAGTAAAGACTAAAAAAAGTGAAATATTCCTTGCAACATTTTTTCTCCTTCATTCCTAATGAATAAACGTATATTTTAAATATTAAATCAAAAACTTCAGAGATTTTGCAAAAAATGAGATGCGAAATCAAAAATGCTTAGATTCAAGAAAAGAAAGATAATTTTGAAAACGCACATACATGTCTACTTAATAAGCGGTTTGTTTTTGTTTAATCATATTTTATTCCATTATGTTGACTTATATGCTCCTTAAAAAGAAAGAGTAATATCAACACTTATTTCATTTTTATATTATTCTTAAATTATTATATTCTTATTTAATGAAACCTATTTTGATTCTGTGTTATATTTTAATCTAAATTTCTATATTCCTAAAGGGAAACGAAGACTGAAATTAATGTTAGTAATGAATGTTAAATACATTTGAAAATAGTAATGTATAATTAAATGTGTTAATAATTAGGGAGTGGATTGCCAACTTATTCCCAAAGCATTTTATACAAAAGTTTTTATTACAATATAAATCGGATTTTCAAAAAAAGATTTTTTTAATATATATATAATCAGTATCCATTATCTTCTGATTATGTGTTTTCAGCTGTGCAGTTTCGTTGCGGGAAAATTCAAGTGCTTAAAGCAAAAGTAAATCCATAAATGCTTGTCCCAAGTCCGCTTTATTGGTTTTAATTTCTAGATCTAAATTTAGGAATCTGTGTTTTTTAACTCTTTCATTCACGGCATATTCATCCAAATACTTGACATATTGGTTAGCATGATGAGATTACTCATAACCTGTTGCAGTTGAAAATGATTTTCTAAAATGACTGGTTTTCTTACTTTAGAATTCAGGTTTTAAACAACGTGACACAGTAATTTCTAAGTCTTTTCTTGCTAAATTCAATGGCAGAGTAAAAATTCTAAGTTGATTGTTTACTTTGGAAGATAGATTGACCTTAATTTATAGATTGATAATGTTATGAGGAAGGGCACTAATGAGGAGAATATCTGCATTCACTGATGACTCGTACATTCACTCAATTTCTTGGTGTGTGTGAATCAATGCACAATTAATGAATATTGAATATATTGCAGATTTGCATTTAATTCTCCATATTTCAGAAATAATAAAACATTACAAGACCTTTTTAGCTTCTCGTTCTGAGAGTAGTAACAGATGATGTGAAGAATGGATGGGAGATTTTACTTTGAGGTAAACTCTGTGGAATTTCAATAAGTTAGAGATTAAAAAGATAGAGTCTGAAAACATTTTTTAGTTTTTTTGGACAAATAATTTTAGATTTTAACGTGGCGTAAAAGGTGTTACTTCCTCCTTTAGCAAGCAGCCATATTTAGGCAAAGAATTAAAATTTTAGTTTTAAATCAACCGATAAAAAACTTAACATTTCTAATGTAATTTAATAATTTTCTTTTCTTTAATCTTGCCATTAAAAACTTTCGATTGAATAAATATATTTTTGCTACACTTTTACATCATGTTTTCTGTTAACCGGGTCCAATACCCAAATATCTCATCTTTTAAATATAAAACACTGAAATAAAATTTAAGAATTTATTTATCATTCTCATTAGTTAATTGATCTTGATGCAAGACCATAAACTAATATTTAAAACTTCAGTATGACTGTAGGTCGATGAGATCAACTTCATTTTTGGAATTGAACTCAAAAATGACCATTGCTTTTATGATACCTTTCTTATATTCATAAAGTTTTAGTTATTATTGCTTACAGATGAATTTAAACATAACAACTCAAATTCATATATAATGCTTTTCTAATTAACTCGTAAATTTTTATACAAAATATTCTTTCTCAATGTCTTATTTGAACATGTGTTTCCAACAATGTACAGAACTATTTATCATTGGTAAAATAGTACAGTATATTTGCTTCTCACACAATTAAATATAAGCAATTAATTTCTTTCCCCATTTATTTCTAAAAGTGAAGGACTTTTAATCGCATGTAATCCAAAGATGTGCTACACTAAGGAGAAATATTTTGAGAATTTATTTTAAGATACTTTCCTTTAAAAAATATATAAATGATTGTTTTCTCGTTTAACTACAGTTAATATATTTAATGAATGGATTTAAAAAGTTCACAGTTTACTGGAGCATTCATTCAATACGAATTAAAATATTAGATAATAAAATTAATTTAAAAAAAACGTTGAGCTCGGTCATCATCAAAGCTTGACATAAGACTGGTTAACTGTAATGTTCCATAGTATAACAAAGACATGCTTCGTAACTTCAATTGAAACTGAAGAAAATATTTGGCATCTAACTTGTATCTTTTTAATTCTGCTTTTTTACAAGATTAACTAGAGCATTTTGACACTTGTGGACCTACAGTGGCGTTAGTACGAATATACAAGAATATAATAAGTTAACCGATCTTTCATCGATATATTGGATATATGATGACATTCACCATTGTTGATCTTGCCCGGATATGAATATGTATAAGTGTTTATGCATCTATAAGCATGCATATATTTATACAACACCATATCATATCTTTCGTAACTATCATCGTTTCAAAGAATTAGGTACTGGGAAACATGCTTGAGTAACAGCTACAACTAACATCATGTCACTCATTACATTGGGAATTATTCTTCTTCCTAAACTTTATAACAATATGAGGTTATTTATTTTTGTAATAACAAACTTATTTATTACAGCTCATTTCTCAGACTTTTCCTACTTCTTAAAAAAGAAATTTAAATTTGCTAACTATGCTTATTAATTTCTCATTTAGAATAATATGCAAAAATTAATTTTTGCATTTTAAAAAAAAACCCAAAATAATCTATTCTTTTTCTAGTAATAAGCACAAGATTTCTGGTAATTTTCTTGTTTCAAGAGCTTCGAGGAATAATTGTTTTATTCCATTTCAGAATACAAATCATTCGAAATGAGTCCCATGCGCACGAGGTTCGCTCTGAAGCTAAAGAAGAAATTCGGAAAGCATCTCGAACTTCCAAAAATGGATGGGGCTGCGAGCACGGACAGCTTCAGTTCTTCACTGGCTAGGGGTCGGCGCCCCAGCATCGCCCCGGTCCCTGCAATGTTTGGTCAAGATTCGGATTCAGAAGAAGAAGAGGAAGAGATAGAGGATAGCAGCAAAGGTCAACAAGAAGAAGAGGAAGAAAATTACTTAGACATACCTTGGATAACACCAGCTGAGAACTGCGAGTGAGTATTAAAACTCTAATAAAATTCAAATGAAAATAGTTACTTTTTCTCTCTGCTTCACTAAATTGTATTTGTGTCCCCCATTCATCTTCGTTGCTCTAGTTGTTGCCATGTAGAGTCTGATTGCTTCTCTGTGTTCTATTTATAGGAGTCAGTGTTCTTTTAAATCTTTACATTTGCTTAATTCTTCACAATACACGATTCGTGATTCAATTTAATATTCAGTTAATACTTCAGTTTTGTAATCCTCATTATAAATCAGTGATTTGCTTTTCCTATTTAGTATACTTTTCACATTTTCTTTTATTTCTAATTTTACTTGATAAGTTGGTTACTAAATGGCTAACACTCTGATTTATCTTTCAGTAGTTCGTGGAGTCGATTCTCATCTTGAATTTAAATAGTTGTTGTGTTAGAAATCCATTTAAAGTGCAGTCTACGGTTTATAATTAAATTTCTTGTACAAAAAATTATTTTTGAATGAAAAAACGGAAACTCCTATTTTATTTTTTCTTATTTGTTTCTTTTCCTCTTTGATTATTCGTTATTCATTTGTTTCTTATCACTTTGTCATTATTTAATTTTATTTAATCAAAGATATATTTGTTTATTATCTCATTGTTCTGTGTTTGACTTTAATTCATATAATCATTATTTTACTCCCCTATTTGAATCTGACTCATTTTTCTCACATTTTTACAACTTTTCATGGATTCATTATGCAGATTATATCCAGCTAATGCAAATTACGGCATTTCATCGAAACTCAATTCTTTTCTAAAAATGAAAATCCAAAAGCTTATTCTAGATTCCGAAACTCATTCCAATTAGGCATATACATCTTTGAAACTTCTTCAACTTATAATTACCACTTCTTAAAATTTCACTCCAAATCAGTGCACATACACCAAGCAATGATTAATGGAAGTACAATCCTCATTAGTTTTATGGTCATTGTTTGAATTATGATAGATTTCGTTCATCATTTATCACGTGAAAGACTCCTTTTGAGGAATCGTGATGGTTCCTAAACCTCCGTAAGAATCATTCATTTTATTGATAAATTTGATTTTATAATATAACAGATGTATTTCTAAGCCAATTTAACACTTCAATCATTTATAAACAGCTGAGGAAAACAGAATTTAATGCAATCCATTTCGATAGACATGCGCATTAAAAAAGATTCGTCACCAATTTGGTGAACTTTTATTATTTAATTTATGTTACTCATTATGATTTTAACTCAAAGCGAAAATTAAAGTGTTTTAGTTTCGTTTCTTTACAAATAATGATAAGAGGAAATTTGTTAATTCACTTTTATTTTTATTTATGTAAACATTATATAATCTTCCATAGTATGAAGTAAAATTTCATAAAGTGCCAAACTATAAAATCATGTTAAGTAAATTTTTGTGTGTTCTAGTTACAACATAAAGTTAAAATGAACAGCAGTTAGAAAATACTTACAAAAATTACATAAACTTAAAATATAATTGGTGTAATTTAATCAAATATAGAATTATACATGCTGAAGAATTGCAATAATAATTTCCTGTAAGGATATTTTTAATTTTATATGCAATTTAAGAATAAATTTAAACTAATAAATATTTTTCATAGTAAAAATAAGTCGCTGTATTTATTGCAAAATTTCAATGAAATATATATAAAAATTGTATCACATATAATTGTATTTAAAACTAAATATTCCACTACTGGTAGGAAAAGAATTTCAAATCTATAATTTAACACAAAATGTTACAACAGAATCAATAAAGTAATTTTTAATTCATTTCAAAATTCAGTGATAACTTTGTTTTCAATTAAAATTTAATCAATTAATAGAATTTTCCTTTCTCTTGAAAATTATCATACAATTTTATTTTTTTTAAATTATTAGTCATAGGAAGGAGAACTAAAAGCTCAATTTAAATATTTTTCATCAATATTTTTTTAATAGTCTGATAAAACTCCATGATAGAATTTAACGTATAATTAATATAGAAATGTAAAAATATAAATATATGTGTATATATGTGTGCATTTACATACATACACTGCTGGCCATCGTAAAAGCAACACCGTGACCTTGTATTAAAAAAGGACAACCACCAATGGTTCTTTTTTAATTATCGCAAGGTACACCACGAAATCACAGTATCTGTTTCTTCTATATTTAATACAAGATTTTGTATTCTATGTATACAAAATCTACAATAATATTCTATTTATTATTGTGAATATTAACCAGATCCGGGCATCATTCTGTGCTGATTCCACTCCAAACCATCAACTCACGTAGTTTGTCATGTGATCTTTTCTACATTTGAGTTATTTGTTAACCATATCATCATCATCAATGGCGCGACAGTCCTGTGTGGACCCTGGCCTTCTCAAGGAGGCGACACCAGTCCCTTCTTCTGAGTGCGACACCTTTCCAGTTTCATACGTTGATTGACTCGAAGTCCTTCTGGAGGCAGTCACTCCACCTCAGTCTTCCTCTGACACCCGAGAGCTTTGCCAAAAGATTTCCTTTGTAGTGCGGTGTCGTTCATCCTCATAATATGCCCGGCCCATTTCATCCGTTGGATTTTTTGGAATTTCAGGATGTCCGAACAGCCGGTATAACTCAGAGTTTGTTCTTCTTCTCCAGGCTCCACTGTCGTAGACGTTGCCAAAGATGGAGCGCAGAATCTTCCTTTCGAAAGTTGCGAGTGTCTTTCCGTCGGCCTGAGACAGAGGTTCCAGGTTTCAGTGGCATAAGTGAGAACTGACCTGATTAAACTTTTGTAAATCAGCAACTTGGTGTTTCGTCTGATGTAGTCCGATTTCAGAAACTTCCTTAAGCCGTAGAAACATCTATTGGCTGCAATTATTCTCTTTCTTAATTCTGGGGAAATGAGATTTTCAGAGTTGATATCTGAGCCTAGGTAGGTGAAAGAGTTCACCTTTTCGAATTTGTACTCTCCAATCTCGATGTGCGTGGAGGAGTCAGAGTAGGTAATAAATTGCATGTACTTAGTTTTACTCTGATTAATTGAGAGGTTCATTTTTTTAGCCTCTCTTTCCAGATCCAGGAATGCTTGCTTGAGGTCCTTAGGAGTTCTTGCTATGATGTCAATATCATCAACGTAGGCAATGATTTGAACAGATCTAGAAAAAATAGTTCCTCTTGTGTTAATCCTTGAATCCCTAACTATTTTCTCCAGAGCTAGGTTGAAGAGGAGGCATGCTAACGCATCGCCCTGCCTAACTCCGTTTTTTATTTCAATAGGTTCGGATAAACTTTCCTGAACCTTGACTCTCATTTTGGTCTCAGTTAATGTGAGGGATATTAGTTTCACGATTTTTTTAGGAATGTTGAACTCACTCAAAGCGTTAATAAGCAGTTCTCTATTAATGCTATCGTACGCCGTTTTGAAATCAATAAAAAAGATGGTGCGTGTTGATTTGGAATTCCTTTGTTAACCATATAGTGGTCGTTTCTTTTCTTCCAATTGAGATCAAGATTACGCCACTTTATTAGAATTCCCATTGGTTTAAAATATCCATGACGTCAGATAACGTTTTAGCTACATCGCATCGTATTGAGACGGCGTCATAATTCAGCCATGTCGACGAATTTGCTGCCTGCATTCAAATCGCATTCCTCGAGTGGCAACAAATAAGGCAAAGTTCTCAATTGAATGTCTGAAGGTCGTCGAAAATATTCGTACAGGATTTTTATTAGCAAAAAAGAAGTATTTTAGTTATAATTTATCCCGTTTCATAAAGTTTTCATAATGATTAAAATAACCTGTTGTTCTAAATAACTAGTTTTCTAATTTTTAGCGAATTTGCTTCCACATCTGTATACGTTTGATTATCGAACAGATGAAAAAGCAAAATGAAAAAGACAAGACAAAACATCTACTTCATGGCAAATTTAAATCGTCAAAGACTATTTAAATTCTTTAATCAAAAAATTTATTCATTATCAAAAACACTTTTATTTATTGATCAAAAATAAGCCATTAATTTTATATATTATTTGCTTTGTCTTGTCTGATGGCACACAATTCCTCTTGTAGCTTATTGCCAATTAAAGTGACCATCATCTATAAATAGTAGTTGACTCCAATCACTTTGTACTCAATCCCTTATGTACAATTTTTATTTATTGCATCCAAAGTTTATTCAGTACATTTATTTTCATTTTGATATATATATATATCGTTATACGATTTATTAAAAAAGTTGAGAAATCTCTTTTACTTATCTGTCTAAATCATCCTGCAAAAAAATGCATCTTGAAAAAAGGGGAAATAATTTTGCACACAAATTTTGATAAACGATTTAGCTATCAGAAAACAATCAAATTTCAAAATTGTTTTGAGAAATTATGTATTTTTATAGTCATAAATGTTTTGAATAGTGCAAAATAATTTTGTTTCGGAAATATAAATACTCTGAAACTTTTAAAAACAATGAAAAATGATCAATTTCCCAAAAGAATTGATCTAGTCACTATATTCTTCTTCTTCATTGGCCTGACAGCCCATGGTGGGCCTTTGCCTTCCTCAGAAGTGCATACCAGGATCCCCTATTTTTGGATAAGGTCATCCAGTTTGTCACTTTTAGTGTTTTTAGGTCGTTTTCAAGGCAGTCACGCCATCGGAGTTTCGGTCGTCCTCTTCTTATGGTGCCAATTGGGCGAGCCAAAAAAATTTTTTTCGTCACCCGATTGTCGTTCATCCGGCTCAAATATCCTGCTTATTTTAATCTCTGTATTGAGATAAATTTAACAATATCTGGTTCTTTATATAGTTTATAGAGCTTAGAATTAGTTCTTCTTCGCTATGTATTCTCACATTTTATTCCACCAAAGATGCTTCTTAAGTTTTTCTTTCAAAAATGGAGATGGTTTCTTTGTCCTTCTCAGTCAATATCCCTAGTCAGTATATATTTGATTCTATTTCTTAATCTTAAGTTTTGTAACTTAATCCTTGCTTCTGTTTCTTACAATTTTTTTCTATATTTTTCTCTGAAAATTTTACTACTTTTTATTGATGAATGAAAAATGAGCATTTTAATTTAAATATTTTATCCTCATATTTTTCAAATTTGTCCTTACTTAAAAGAAATTTTCATAACATTTGCATAGCATAAAATTTTTTACAAAAGCTATAGGAAATTAGAAACAATGACAAATAGTCTTATATTATGGTTTTACATTATGAAAAAATTAATTTGTACATCACTCTATACATACAGATAAAAATCTAGTGTATTTACATTAAAATACGTAAAGTATTAAATTTCAAATAGTCTATTAGCTTACAAATAAAATAATTTTTTTTACATGAAAGCAACAGCTGTCATAATTATTCTGGCACGATTTTAATTTTGTGAAATTTTTGGACTTCTAACTTTCTCGGAAAGATCAAGAATATTAAGAATTTTACAGTTAAGTATAATGAAATTCTTTGTCATTAACAAAAAATTATTAAAAAGATCTTTTAGTTATGAAACATCATTTTTCCATATCAGTTGTTAGAAAATTTTATGCATGCTTAGAAATTAACTCGTGTATTCTCACAGCCCATTAGGGTTTTATTTATTATTTTTTTTAACTTTTTTGCTTCAAAAAACTTAATGTTATATCTTTAATTATTTACCAATATTGATCTACTCATTTAATTACTGAGAGACTTCTAGACTTTTCTTTAAAAAATATTTTTTAAGTAACATGAGCTTGTGTATTCACATTTTTTCGGTTTTCAAGAATCCATTCGAACTTGACATTTCTATGCAATTTTTTCATAAAGTTTCATATAGATTTATTTATATTTTTAATAATAATAATAGGTATTAATTAATTTATTCTAGTTTTCATACGTCTTAAAAGTATTTTATAAGATTAAGTAAGCTTGGCGGCAATTTTTTGGCTCCAATGAAGTCATGCTAAAAGGATCATATGACAGCTCTACACTAAATAAGTCATATATCATCTTCGTCTTTATTATTAAGACATTAATCATTTGAAAATCTACTCTCAACTATTGGTTGATTAATTGAACTGTTGAAAATTGTTTTCAAATAACTAGTTAGAGAATTCCCGTCTTCAAAACATAAATTATCACCAAAGTTTTATAGTGACATTAAGCATAAAAACTGAATAATTCATTTATAGATTAAAGTAAGTTTTAATTTCATGATTTAATCATCAATAAAATAATCAAATTTAAATCATCGTAAATAAAACGAAGCAAAATAAAAAGTTAGAAATCAATTTTTTTATTATTGGTATATTAATCATGGATGTTATTAAAATATTGTTTTTTATATAAATTGATTGAATGTCGTTTAAACAAAAGAAAGGTGTTCTTTTAATTATCAATAAAGAATGATTTATCAGCTAAAAATCGATTTTAAACATTCTTTATTTAAACTTTTAGTGATCACAAAGCTTATGATGTGTGTGTGTGTGAGTCAAGTATTCTAGTGTTTAGTTAATAATAGAGGTTATAGAATTTTTGTTCATTCAATTCTTTTTACATTTCTAGTTCTCAATTTATTTTAAATGTAAAAAATGTTCTTATGTTAAATATTTAAATATAAAGTTAAATTCCAAAAGCTTTTA